>WNGS01157728.1:73000-127342 GCA_020271785.1 Procambarus virginalis
CTTGGGAATCTCTGCCAGCAGACTTTGTTATGCAAGCCCCTTGGAATCTCTGCCAGCAGACTTTGTTATGCAAGCCCCTTGGGAATCTCTGCCAGCAGACTTTAAGATTATGGTTCTTGAAGGAAAAAAGAACCAGACAAATCCTCATCTGCTATGTAGTATTGCGCAGATGCATATAGAAGCAAACTTGGCATCTAACAGCTTCACATACTTCACAGATGGATCAGTAGACCAACAGGGACAAGAAACCGGAGCTGCAGTTAAAGCAGGAAACTCTGTAAATAGTTGGAGAGTCTCAAATGGGTGTTCGACTTTACAAACAGAGATGCTACCCCTTCAAAAGGCTTTGGAATATGCTGTGGTTGAACACCGACAACATGTTATCATACATACAGATTCGAGAACTGCCATTGAAACCTTGCAACAAGAACACATGTGATAACATCCATCTGATCACAAATGTCATAGCATTAATGCAAACACTCAAACGACAAGGCCGACGGGTCCTGATCAACTGGGTGCCAAGTCATGTGGGAATAATAGGTAATGACATTGCAGACGATGCTGCAAAACTTGCAACTAAGAGAAGAAATGTAGACATTTACATACCACAGAGTCTATCACAGATTAAGAAGTAATTAGAAACAGAGCAATGCAGAAGATGTACAGTGACCACAAGACAGCAGTTGCAACATCAGGATCTGCGGGTTGGTACAAGAATTCAACCAACTACGAACCACTTAGTTTGATGAAAGGGAGCAGTAGAACTACAGAAGTGCACTTACATCACATCAGGCTTGATACCCATGTGCATGGGAAATAGGCTTACAGGTTCTGGAAGATGAGAGGAAATGTCAGCACTGTGGAGAAATGCCCGACAGACCACTGGAACATTATCTAACACAGTGTACAGTTACAAACCCATTAAGATTTCAACTTGGATTCAACAGAGCAGAAGAAGTAAACACGTGGGACAAAATCTTACTGAAGCGACCATACGAGTCATAAATACTCATACTCCACCCAAATAAAACAGAAACAGGCAACTCTTACTGGGCCAGCCAGAGGCTTAGGGCCCGCGCAGGAATATCCATGCAAAAACAAAAAAAAAAACCTCACCTACTCCCCTCACCCCCCAGACAAACCCATCTACAGGGAATGATCGTTTTTTACATTTTCTTCATATCAAACATTTTCATACTTGTCCACCTCATTTTTCATTTTTGTTCTTCCTATTGCTCCTTTTCCACGTTGCAACATTGCTTGCATCATCTTGCACCACTTTTCATCCTCCCCGAGGACAACCACCGTCCTCTGCCATGCTGCATGCAGTCGTTGATGGAACAGTTGTAGTCCTATTTTTCCCTACTGTGTTGCACCAGCTGGCACGAGGGAAGGGTGGGGAGTGTTGGGACACGTGACACAGACCCCCTGGTGTGTGAGTGTTGGAGCACTTGACACAGACGCCCCTGATGTGTGAGTGTTGGGACACTTGACACAGACCCCCTGGTGTGTGAGTGTTGGAGCACTTGACACAGACGCCCCTGGTGTGTGAGTGTTGGGACACTTGACACAGACGCCCCTGGTGTGTGAGTGTTGGGACACTTGACACAGACGCCCCTGGTGTGTGAGTGTTGGAGCACTTGACACAGACGCCCCTGATGTGTGAGGGTGTCAGGACACTTGACACAGACGCCCCTGATGTGTGAGGGTGTCAGGACACTTGACACAGACGCCCCTGATGTGTGAGGTGTCAGGACACTTGACACAGACGCCCCTGATGTGTGAGGGTGTCAGGACACTTGACACAGACCCCCTGGTGTGTGTGAGTGTCGGGACACTTGACACAGACGCCCCTGGTGTGTGAGTGTTGGGACACTTGACACAGACGCCCCTGGTGTGTGTGTGTCTGGACACTTGACACAGACGCCCCTGGTGTGTGTCTGGACACTTGACACAGACGCCCCTGGTGTGTGTCTGGACACTTGACACAGACGCCCCTGGTGTGTGTCTGGACACTTGACACAGACGCCCCTGGTGTGTGTCTGGACACTTGACACAGACGCCCCTGGTGTGTGTCTGGACACAGACGCCCCTGGTGTGTGTCTGGACACAGACGCCCCTGGTGTGTGTCTGGACACAGACGCCCCTGGTGTGTGTCTGGACACAGACGCCCCTGGTGTGTGTCTGGACACTTGACACAGACGCCCCTGGTGTGTGTCTGGAAACTTGACACAGACGCCCCTGATGTGTGAGTGTCAGGACACTTGACACAGACGCCCCTGGTGTGTGAGTGTCTGGACACTTGACACAGACGCCCCTGGTGTGTGAGTGTCAGGACACTTGACACAGACGCCCCTGGTGTGTGAGTGTCTGGACACTTGACACAGACGCCCCTGGTGTGTGTGTGTGTGAGTGTAAGGACACTTGACACAGACGCCCCTGATGTGTGAGGGTGTCAGGACACTTGACACAGACGCCCCTGGTGTGAGAGTGTCGGGACACTTGACACAGACGCCCCTGGTGTGTGAGTGTCAGGACACTTGACACAGACGCCCCTGGTGTGTGTCTGGATACTTGACACAGACGCCCCTGATGTGTGAGGGTGTCAGGACACTTGACACAGACGCCCCTGGTGTGTGAGTGTTGGGACACTTGACACAGACGCCCCTGATGTGTGAGAGTGTCGGGACACTTGACATAGACGCCCCTGGTGTGTGAGTGTCTGGACACTTGACACAGACGCCCCTGGTGTGTGAGTGTTGGGACACTTGACACAGACGCCCCTGGTGTGTGAGTGTTGGGACACTTGACACAGACTCCCCTGGTGTGTGTCTGGACACTTGACACAGACGCCCCTGGTGTGTGTCTGGACACTTGACACAGACGCCCCTGGTGTGTGTCTGGACACTTGACACAGACTCCCCTGGTGTGTGTCTGGACACTTGACACAGACTCCCCTGGTGTGTGTCTGGACACTTGACACAGACTCCCCTGGTGTGTGTCTGGACACTTGACACAGACGCCCCTGGTGTGTGTCTGGACACTTGACACAGACGCCCCTGGTGTGTGTCTGGACACTTGACACAGACGCCCCTGGTGTGTGTCAGGACACAGACGCCCCTGGTGTGTGTCTGGACACTTGACACAGACGCCCCTGGTGTGTGTCAGGACACTTGACACAGACGCCCCTGATGTGAGAGTGTCGGGACACTTGACACAGACGCCCCTGGTGTGTGAGTGTCTGGACACTTGACACAGACGCCCCTGGTGTGTGTGTGTCTGGACACTTGACACAGACGCCCCTGGTGTGTGTGTGTGTCTTGGGACACTTGACACAGACGCCCCTGGTGTGTGAGTGTCAGGACACTTGACACAGACGCCCCTGGTGTGTGTCTGGATACTTGACACAGACGCCCCTGGTGTGTGAGTGTTGGGACACTTGACACAGACGCCCCTGGTGTGTGAGTGTCAGGACACTTGACACAGACGCCCCTGGTGTGTGTCAGGACACTTGACACAGACGCCCCTGGTGTGTGTCAGGACACTCGACATAGAAGCCCCTGGTGTGTGTGTGTGTGTCGGGACACTTGACACAGACGCCCCTGGTAAGTGTGTCGGGACACTTGACAGACGCCCCTGGTGTGTGTGTGTGTCAGGACACTCGACACAGACGCCCCTGGTGTGTGAATGTGTCGGGACACTTGACACAGACGCCCCTGGTAAGTGTGTCGGGACACTTGACAGACGCCCCTGGTGTGTGAGTGTCGGGACACATGACACAGACGCCCCTGGTGTGTGAGTGTTGGGACACTTGACACAGACGCCCCTGGTGTGTGTGTGTCAGGACACTTGACACAGACGCCCCTGGTGTGTGTGTGTCAGGACACTCGACACAGAAGCCCCTGGTGTGTGTCAGGACACTTGACACAGACGCCCCTGGTGTGTGTCAGGACACTCGACACAGAAGCCCATGGTGTGTGGATGTGTCGGGACACTTGACACAGACGCCCCTGGTGTGTGTCAGGACACATGACACAGACGCCCCTGGTGTGTGTCAGGACACTTGACACAGACGCCCCTGGTGTGTGTGTCAGGACACATGACACAGACGCCCCTGGTGTGTGTGTGTGTCAGGACACTTGACACAGACGCCCCTGGTGTGTGAGTGTTGGGACACTTGACACAGACGCCCCTGGTGTGTGAGTGTTGGGACACTTGACACAGACGCCCCTGGTGTGTGTGTGTGTGTGTCAGGACACATGACACAGACGCCCCTGGTGTGTGAGTGTTGGGACACTTGACACAGACGCCCCTGGTGTGTGTGTGTGTGTGTGTGTCAGGACACTTGACACAGACGCCCCTGGTGTGTGTGTGTCAGGACATATGACACAGACGCCCCTGGTGTGTGTGCGTCAGGACACATGACACAGACGCCCCTGGTGTGTGTGTGTGTATGTCAGGACACTTGACACAGACGCCCCTGGTGTGTGTGTGTCAGGACACTTGACACAGACGCCCCTGGTGTGTGTCTGGACACTTGACACAGACGCCCCTGGTGTGTGTGTGTGTGTGTGTGTGTCAGGACACATGACACAGACGCCCCTGGTGTGTGTGTGTCAGGACACTTGACACAGACGCCCCTGGTGTGTGTGTGTGTGTGTGTCAGGACACATGACACAGACGCCCCTGGTGTCAGGACACTCACATTCTGAGAAACAATTATAAACATAACCTGTACTTCAAGGACTCTGTCATGACATATTTAGTCACGATAATAACAAGCTGGAGAGCAGCCAAGTATGTAAAGTGAAGACCTTCCTCACTACCTCCTTCACTACCTCCCTCAACACAACCTGGTGGCTGTTGAGGCCAGTGATCGGTGTAGTGAAGTTGTGAGAGCCACCTGGCCCACCCTGGTGTTGCTGGGATTGTGTGAGCCACCTGGCCCACCCTGGTGTTGCTGGGGTTGTGTGAGCCACCTGGCCCACCCTGGTGTTGCTGGGGTTGTGTGAGCCACCTGGCCCACCCTGGTGTTGCTGGGGTTGTGTGAGCCACCTGGCCCACCCTGGTGTTGCTGGGGTTGTGTGAGCCACCAGGCCCACCCTGGTGTTGCTGGGGTTGTGTGAGCCACCAGTCTCACCCTGGTGTTGCTGGGGTTGTGTGAGCCACCTGGCCCACCCTGGTGTTGCTGGGGTTGTGTGAGCCACCTGGCCCACCCTGGTGTTGCTGGGGTTGTGTGAGCCACCTGGCCCACCCTGGTGTTGCTGGGGTTGTGTGAGCCACCTGGCCCACCCTGGTGTTGCTGGGGTTGTGTGAGCCACCTGGCCCACCCTGGTGTTGCTGGGGTTGTGTGAGCCACCAGGCCCACCCTGGTGTTGCTGGGGTTGTGTGAGCCACCAGTCCCACCCTGGTGTTGCTGGGGTTGTGTGAGCCACCTGGCCCACCCTGGTGTTGCTGGGGTTGTGTGAGCCACCTGGCCACCCTGGTGTTGCTGGGGTTGTGTGAGCCACCTGGCCCACCCTGGTGTTGCTGGGGTTGTGTGAGCCACCTGGCCCACCCTGGTGTTGCTGGGGTTGTGTGAGCCACCAGGCCCACCCTGGTGTTGCTGGGGTTGTGTGAGCCACCTGGTCCACCCTGGTGTTGCTGGGGTTGTGTGAGCCACCTGGTCCACCCTGGTGTTGCTGGGTTGTGTGAGCCACCTGGCCCACCCTGGTGTTGCTGGGGTTGTGTGAGCCACCTGGCCCACCCTGGTGTTGCTGGGGTTGTGTGAGCCACCTGGCCCACCCTGGTGTTGCTGGGGTTGTGTGAGCCACCTGGCCCACCCTGGTGTTGCAGGGTTGTGTGAGCCACCTGGCCCACCCTGGTGTTGCTTGGGTTGTGTGAGCCACCAGGCCCACCCTGGTGTTGCTGGGGTTGTGTGAGCCACCTGGCCCACCCTGAGGTTGTGTGAGCCACCTGGCCCACCCTGAGGTTGTGTGAGCCACCTGGCCCACCCTGAGGTTGTGTGAGCCACCTGGCCCACCCTGAGGTTGTGTGAGCCACCTGGCCCACCCTGAGGTTGTGTGAGCCACCTGGCCCACCCTGGGGTTGTGTGAGCCACCCGGCCAACCCTGAGGTTGTGTGAGCCACCTGGCCCACCCTGAGTTGTGTGAGCCACCTGGCCCACCCTGAGGTTGTGTGAGCCACCTGGCCCACCCTGGTGTTGTGTGAGCCACCTGGCCCACCCTGGTGTTGTGTGAGCCACCTGGCCCACCCTGAGGTTGTGTGAGCCACCTGGCCCACCCGGGTGTTGTGTGAGCCACCTGGCCCACCCTGAGGTTGTGTGAGCCACCTGGCCCACCCTGAGGTTGTGTGAGCCACCTGGCCCACCCTGGTGTTGTGTGAGCCACCTGGCCCACCCTGAGGTTGTGTGAGCCACCTGGCCCACCCTGGTGATACAGAGACATAATAACACACCTCTAAGTCTTCAGGAGTGAGGTCCCAGGAGGGCCGGATGGGCGTCTCCATCGTCACCTTCCCCCACACCAGAGACTTCTTCGGCTTCTTAGGCTTAGTCTTCTTGCCCAGGGCTGTCCTCATCCTGCAGGGACACCCACACTGTTAGTACCATACCCAGGAGGAGCCACACTGTTAGTACCATACCCAGGAGGAGCCACACTGTTAGCACCATACCCGGGGGTTATATCCTGTGTAGTATACGTCACAATATATTGTCCCCGCTCTTAATTACTCTGAAAATATTAAAAAGATAATTACAAAACAGGTAATTACAAAATGCACAATATTGAGCGCCTTAATAAAGTTGTCATGCAGCCTCATGCTGAACTTACCTGTGTGTCAGTACACACCTTGTGTGCCCCACATGGTGTGTGGTGACTGTGTGTCCCCCACATGGTGTGTGGTGACTGTGTGTGCCCCACATGGTGTGTGTGGTGACTATGTGTCCCCCCACACGGTGTGTGTGGTGACTGTGTGTCCCCCACACGGTGTGTGGTGACTGTGTCCCCCACATGGTGTGTGTGGTGACTGTGTCCCCCACACTGTGTGTGGTGACTGTGTGTCCCCCACATGGTGTGTGTTGGACTGTGTCCCCCACATGGTGTGTGTGGTGACTGTGTCCCCCACACTGTGTGTGGTGACCTTCCTGCTCCCACACACACATACCACAGTGGAGCACCTTCCTGCTCCCACACACACACACCACAGTGGGGCACCTTCCTGCTCCCACACACACACACCACAGTGGGGCACCTTCCTGCTCCCACACACACATACCACAGTGGGGCACCTTCGTGCTCCCACACACACATACACAGTGGGGAACCTTCGTGCTCCACACACACACACCACAGTGGGGCACCTTCCTGCTCCCACACACCACAGTGGGGCACCTTCCTGCTCCCCCACACACACACCACAGTGGAGCACCTTCCTGCTCCCACACACACACCACAGTGGAGCACCTTCCTGCTCCCACACACACACAGTGGGGCACCTTCCTGCTCCCACACACACACCACAGTGGAGCACCTTCCTGCTCCACACACACACCACAGTGGGGCACCTTCCTGCTCCCACACACCACAGTGGGGCACCTTCCTGCTCCCACACACCACAGTGGGGCACCTTCCTGCTCCCCACACACACACCACAGTGGAGCACCTTCCTGCTCCCACACACACACCACAGTGGAGCACCTTCCTGCTCCCACACACACATTACAGTGGAGCNCGGGATCAGGGTCAGCAAAGTCAGTGTTAGGGGGCATGGGTAAACTGAGCAAAAACGGAGGGAAGGAAGTGGGAGAACAGACCAGAGGTGAACGGGCGGTGTCCGGAGGAAGAGGAGGAGACAACGGAGAGGAACAGTCAAGGACAGCAGCAGGAAGAGGGGGAGTAGAAAGAGGGTAGTGCACCTCAGCAAGGGCAGCAACTGAGAGGGAAGCGGGGGCAAAAGAAACCTCCATAGCAGGAACAGGGGGCACAACCACTGAAATGGGAGGGGAAGGAGCAATAGTGCAGAGGTAGGGGTTGAGGAAGAAAGCGAAGCCTTCTTACCCGACTGGGAGGAGGGAGGAGAGGAGCCAGGCTTACGCTTGTGACTTAAAGCGACATGTGTCCCAGCAACCACGTACTGGGCAATGGATTCCAGCGTCTCAACAGAAGCTGAACGAGAGCACACACGACGGCCGTTTGGAGAGCGATGAGCATCAGCCCGCACTGACAGGCGGCGGGGAGAGTCAATAGACGGAGGGGAAGGATGGGAAGGAGGATCGGAGGGAGACGAAGAAGACACAGGAGACATGACAGATCGGGTAGAAAGAAGGGGAACCCCAGACAGAGAACCAGGAGGGGGACCCTTTGGGACAGAACTCAAAGGAACAGAGGAGAGGGCAGTGGGCGTATCAGGGTCCAAGGCCCGGAAACGGTTGAGAGTCTGAGGAAGGTGGGAAGGACGAGGAGAGGAAGAGCGCAACACGCGAGCATAGAGACGTTAGCATAAGGAGGGAGCCAGCGAAACTGGCGCCTCGCCTCAGGAAAAGATAAACGCTCCCGGTGCTTCAAGTTAAGGACGGCTGCCTCAAGCTTGTAATGGATACACGCACGGAAGAAGGCAAGATGGGCCTCACCGGAGTTGAGGCAACGTGCTTGGGGAGAAGAGCACTCCGACTTAGAGTGACCTTCACCCCCACACAAAGGACAGAGAAAGAGACAGTCCCAGAGCAGCGGAGCGCACAATGCCCAAACCTCCAGCACTGTTACAGAGCCTAGGAGAAGGAATGTACTCTTGGACAGAGCACCTGGCACCAGCAAGAATAACAGAGGGTGGAAGGGTCCGACCATCAAAGGTAATCTTCACAACCCGAAGGGGTTGACGGCGACGACCACGAGGGGGACGAGTAAACGTATCTACCTGGAGGACAGAAAGGCCCTGGGCTTCAAGGATATGCTGAATATCATCATGGCAGTCCTGCAGATTCCGAACACCGGTCGCAACATGAGGCGAGAGGAGAATAGTGCCAACACTGGCATTCAACTGAGCGTTCTTGGAGACCCGAACAGGGGTCTCGCCAAGGCAGGATAAAGCAGCCAAGCGGGAGGCCACATCCTGAGATGGAGCAGCAACGACACGTGTACCGAGAGGGGTGGGGTTGAAGGTGACAGAGGCATCCACGGAATCAACAAGGTGCCTATGAAGGGAGAAATCGTCAGGAGGCGCAGAATCAAGAGGGAGGAGATCAAAGTATTTGGCCCACGAAGCGGGACCAAACAAGGCTTGATATGCATCAGAACGGGAAGGAATCGAGCGAGTGTGGTCGTGTCGAGGACGGCGTTGAAAACCCCCAGAGAGGGGTTAAAAGGCACAGTAGTCACAACAAGAGACTGCGCTGTGCCAGGGGACGAGGTAGTCACCACTGGGGGCTTGGGGCTCGACCCAACCACAGATGAGGGAGGTGAGCCGAGGGGAGTAGTCAGAAAGGCCAAAGGAGGAGCAAGGTCGGGGCCCAATGCAGCGGAGGCTACAGAGCCCGGTCTTCCAATACGGACCGACTCGGGGGCTTGGTCGCTCACCCCACGAGCCTGAGAGGGTAAATGATGAACAGAATTAGACATAGGTACGAAGAGAAAAATATTCATTCACGAATGTGCCCCCATACCCACCATGGAGCTACAATTAGAGGCAGGACACCCAACAAGAAGCCAGCGCCGATCATGCCACAAACGCCACCGTAAGAACCGTCAGTCCATCGAGATCAGGTTCAGTGATGAAAGGGGGATTGACAATAAAAGGATCCCCTCGCTCTCGACGTTGGGTACTACAGTTCTACGGGTGCAAGAGTATGCCTCCCCAAGCACCCGGGCGTCAAAATATTAGAAGTCCAAAAGAATAACCAAAACAAGCAAATGGTCGGCAGGAAACGACAAACAGATAGGAGAAGAGGGGGGAGAAAAACGAAGCATAAGGAAAAGGAAAAGCGATCTGACACAATTAGAGAAGACAGCAGCAGGAGCATAAGGGCCACGAAAGGACAGAGGACTGTCCCATGGAGCGTCACACTCCGGCAGCCATCTGAGACATCATAATATCTCAGTTATATTAAACACTCAAAATACAAATTTTCCTGATAAATATTCGAGGAAAATCAGTTTAAACACTTCTCATTTCACATTAGTTAAATCGAGAGGCCTCTCACAGAATGAAACCTTAGGTAGACAAATATTTAGGAAATGGGATTCGATGAAACTTGTGGAGTTATAAGAAAGTCATTAGCAATCCTTATGGGTATTTGTTAGTGGATCTGGGCTCGAACACTCCCTCTACTCTATCATTACGTGGAAATATTGTTCATGAGCTATCCTATGAGACAGTTTACCAATGGTGAGCAAGAAAGATACACTAGATTGAGTTAATAATGACATTTACAGGGAGGTTAGTGGGTATTCATAGGTTCTATAATACAGCTAAATTAATTAACCATACTATATCCAAGGGCGATGTAAAGGATTATCTGATATCTTCCAGTGCGTACACTCAACATTATTCACACCTGCGTAAATTCACAAGGCGTCGAGTATTAAGTCCTAAACTGTAAATATTTCAGGCTATAGACCATGCCGAGATGAGTATGCTGACAAAACATAATGACGGGGTAAAATATCTACTCGTATGTGTAGACGTATTCTCTAGGTATGCTCAAGTTATACCTTTATCTAGCAAGGATGAAAAAGGTACAAGTAAAGCACTAGTTTTAATTCTGGAACCACCACAATCACAGGGAATATGTAAAATTAATTCTGATCGAGGTGAGGAATTTTATAATGTACCCATGAAGAGGATGTTTACTTTGAAAAATGTTAAGTTATATAGTGTATTTTCTCTGGAGACCAAAGCGTCAATTTCTGAGAGGTTCATACATACTTTAAAAGGTCAACTTTACAAGTACATGACTGCATGCAATACTTTAAACTATATGCACGCTCTCCCTTATATAGTGAAAACTTATAATATCCCCCCATAGAGGATTGAAAGGAAAGACATCTGTAGAGGTTCACCCATTAAATACAGCTAGAGAGATAGCTTTCAATTTAACTTAATGTATAAAGCACAGAGCCAAACAAGAAGAGGTATCATTTCGCGGTTGGATATTGATGATACTGTACGAATTACACTATCAGATCGCATTTCCAAGTTTAAGGAAGGGTTTAAACAACAGAACATGCGAGAGATCTTTACTGTCACACAAACTGATCAGAGTCTACACATCCCATTATACTTTCTGAAATTTTTGAATGGGAAGGAAATTGACAGTGGGTTCTATAACGAGGAATTAACACTTACTCACTTTAATATTGAAAAAGTACTGCACAAATGTAAAGTAGATGAAAACTACACTATAAAGTTAAATACGCGGGCTATGATCAGTCATTCGCTCAGTGGATCGATGCTGATGACATATTACATTTATAATGAAGAAACTCTTAACTCGTAAATACAAGGAGTTGATCCAGTTATTATCAAAGCTGCAGTATTCTGCAAGAAAAAACTGATTGAAAAATTTAAGAAACTGCATGTAAATTGTTTATCTGAAATTTTTAATAACTTTTAAAAAATAAAATACCTGTGTACGACAAGGTGGTTATGAAATTGAAAAAATACAAAGTACTTATTCGCTCATTAGCATGCAAAAAGTCTTCCATAACAATTAAGAAACGGATATTAACTAGTAAATGAGGGAGCTTTTATTCGTTATCCTGCCTATTGCCCTAGTTTGATTACTCGCTTGTTTGCCATGTGAAAATGAAAGAGTTTTATCTTGTCCTGCGTAAAATAATGGAACGCGGGAATCCTACACTTACTCCTGTTTATCAACCAGCAAAGAGCGCACCTATAAGGACTAATCCTTCCATAAAACATTTAATAAATTTGAAATTGAAAGTAAAAAATTGTGAATATGCTCGTTCACTGTTAAATCATTTTGATGAGACCTGTGTTGTTGAATGGGATCTGAATGGAAATTTAATAACTCCGGTTATTGGGATTCATATAATCAATGATATTATTCATAAAATAACGGTACAAAAATCTGTATTTTTGCCGGATAAATTACCAGTGGTCCAACTGTTTTTCACATTATCTTCATCTCTCCAAGATTTAATCCCCAATGAGACTGCGAGGAAGCAAGTTTCTGACGTAACTTCAGTTAAGAAAGCAAAATGTGAAGATTGAACCTCCGACTAAAAGGAAGATTTCCTGGTTTGCATATTAATGGTGAGTATATATAAATATTTGTAATGTGTGAAGTAGGCAATAAGACGTCCAAGGAGAGGAGGTGATGGATACACACGTCATTTACACTACCAGTGAATCAGACACGAATCTTTTCCTCATCAATGTTCCTGGATCTTTCCAAAATCTATTATTTAATCTGGTACAATTAGATTCAGTAAGAGCATATGAAATGTGTCTGCAGAAATTACTCCTTCCTTCGTCTCATTATGTTATTAAAAATAATAAGTCTGAGTTGTATATCCATGTAGAACTTACATGTGACAATGGCACAGGGATGACTTATCATTATTCAAAGTTTTTTATTGTTATCAAACATTTTAGCTGGAACTATAAAAGAAATCAATCATGCGATTAATGTGGAAATTGGTAGTATATTTTAAAATAATAAACCGAGATTTATGGGTAAGGGACTTAGAGAGTGTAAGCCAAAATACGGAAACACCTTTATTAAATATGATTCATCCTCTAATCGAGACCAGTTTATTACTACATTTAGTGAGGAGAATATTTCCTCTGACACGGGTTATAGTAATGTATGTACTCACCTAATTGTGCTTGCGGGGGTTGAGCTCTGGCTCTTTGGTCCCGTCTCTCAACTGTCAATCAACAGGTGTACAGGTTCCTGAGCCTACTGGGCTCTATCATATCTACACTTGAAACTGTGTATGGAGTCAGCCTCCACCACATCACTTCCTAGTGCATTCCATTTGTCAACCACTCTATGTATGTAGAGTTTCATTATCATTGGGCTCTGCACTCAGGAAAGTATTAGGTATAGTTCCCTGTAAGGAATATGAAATATTTGTAAAGACAAAAAACACCTTGAGTGTGGATGACATGTCTCTCTTCCCTCCACAACCTAGAGGAGGAGTTGATATTCTCTGTGTTTTTATGACAAGATATCCTCTACGAGACATGGCAACCAGTCTGCTAATAGATTGGATGTAATCTCCCTAAATGGAAGCGACAATAGCAACAATAAGAAGCTTTACATACAGCTTAATACCAGTATTATAGATGTGGTTAGTATTACTATTAGAGACCAAGATGGTAACCCTATACATTTTCATGAACGCGGATGTACCATAGCAGTGTTGCATGTACGCCCTGTTGCAGGTCTTATATAATACCAAGACGAGCTCTCTACTCCTCATTAGTCCGAAACAAGCGGAGAAATGCTTGTCAACTTTATTCCACCCTCTGTTGACGAATTATTAATTCTGCTGACTGCTTCTAGAGGAGGTGGTACAGATGATATATGGATTGTCAATAGTACTAGACATTACACCTGCGGTGGGGGGTATATTAAACATTTTAAGTGTGATAGCGTGTCGAGCAGCACCCTTTATAATGAGAACATTAGCACCAGCTTTGCTAGGCTTGGGGCAGAATGTGTTACACGACACAATAATGGCAAACTTTCTAACAGTCACTTAACAAACGAACAGTTGAATCAGTGAAAGGAGTGGGGAAGTAAATTATGGGAGGAAGAGTGCAGAAGAAAAAGAATAAGAAGAATTTAGTAAATATGAAAATATTTACTAAAGCGAAATATAATGATGTGTTGTCGTAAAATCTTCTCACTTGAACAGTACGTCTTAAAGCGAGAAAACGTATTGGAGTATAACACTCTGGAACTTCAGGTCCCCCTTAGAACATTATGCACCAGCTGTTAGCGAAGCTTTTCTTAAAGTTTTTTCTCTGCAATTAGTGGAAACAACTAAAGCTAGTCGACAAACCATGGATATATTACCTGTGAATTCAAGTTTACTCACACCTATCTTGAATTCATTATAAAGGGGGTAAATGCTCAGTTGGTGTACCTGTCATCGATCACTTTGGAGCTGTTTATTGATTTGACCGAAGAAGACAGAACAACCCCTATTGACGCAGCAAAAAGTTTGTTGATTGTGGATGGTTTATCACGAACACTACTCAAATCTGCTATTGTGTATTTTAATGAGACAGTAGTAGAAAGCAGCTCTTTATTCTCCTTCTGGTCATACATAAAACTGTTATCTACATTTTCTGGATGTAAAGTCACGTGCTATGATAAACTTTAGCATATTTTTAATTGAGTTGATCCTAGTCAATTGAAGCAGCATATTTCACTAATGCAAAGACGGATCAGAAGTAGCAGATGGCAGATATGAAAACGAGAGGAGTAAACATATGCTTGAAACTAATGTTGGATGCTACATCTGTTAGAAAATACGTATTGGACACTGTAGACGTCAGAGTGCACCTCAAACTGCAAGTGGGTTGTACTTAGCGATAATGAACAAGCCAATTTTAAATATAATATTTAGTCTGCACGTCTGTGGATTGATAGAGTGGTGCCCTATCGTGAGGGGTTAATAGCAGTTAATAAGGAATTGGTGCAGAACAACTCCCTGATCACGTATACTTTCAATAATTTTATATAAAACTTATATACTGGGTACCAGTATATTAATATCATTAATATAGCGTGTGACTTACCTTATAATTGTGTTAAACTATATTATATGGCATTGCAAGCCTTAGGGTTTGATAATGAAAATGTATTGACTTACGGTACATATGTGAAAGGTAGAACGATATTGGCTTTTAATTTACAAGAAGAGGATATAGATGACATGATTCCACTTTAAAAGATGAGTTAATTGCAATATGCATGGATAGATATTATTATAAATTGTTTGGAAATAAACGAAGCAATTAGGAGTAATTTAGTTGGAATATTTCCTAGTGAATTATGTAGGGAATATTTTGAAAAGGGTTCATAGAAGACCTGCGGCATTTATAATGAATACACTGGAGTCAGGATCAACTAATAAAATGGGGCAATTGATAACTTTCTATGTTCATAATAAACCAAAGGAGCTAACAAAGATAGTTATTCTAGACAGTTAAGCCAATCCTAGAATAGAATCAAATTCAAGATAATTTAAAGAGTTTATGTCTTACTTCCTAGATTACGAGTTATATATTAAAAAGAATAGAATACAAAGCCTGAGCAGTTTCTTTTGCAGGAACTTCGCTTTTTATTTTGTATTTCATCTATTGTGTTTGAACCTTCAGGAAGCTTTACAAAACTTTGGTGAAACATAAATATGGGTGATATAGTGAGAATGACGCTAAATTGTTGAGATTTACTAATGCACAAATAAAAATGACACATGCAAGCAAACCTTCTGCTTAAACGAAGTTGAAAACTGCGAGTAATTATGTGAAGAAAACTGACTACCCAGATGCGTTGGTAAGTAATGCTTGTGTTACGATCAATAATATTAATGTTAATCTGAGATGATGAGGAATAACAGTTATTATTAATTTTCATTCTCAACAAACTTATAACTGGATTTTTCTTCTACAGGCAAGTTTCTACAGCAGCAGGACTACCCAGTTAATCTCGATAATGAGGAGAGTGATCTAGACATGAGCGTTAAATTGTAAATTTAAGTAGGGAAGATTTGAACAAACTATTACTGTAAACTACTTAATTCAATGTAAGCAGAATGATTATCTGTTAGATAAAATGACTTAAATGTGTATAATTTTCCACTAAGTTTAAATTTTACTAATATGTGAAGAATAATTTCTATGAGGGGTGTAAGGACCCGCAAAGTATGTGAGCAGGTGAATGGCCACCGGGCAGCGCTGGTTTGGGTGAGGAAGGTGGGCAGAGCATAGCAGTGTATCAATCGGTGCGCGCATGCCCCAGTAGGGGCAGGTGCTTGACCCAGCCACCAACCAGGTATTGATGATGGGGCCGGGGCTTAGCGACATATCGATACGGGAGGGCACGGGCGCCGACCCTATGCCTACAGGCACAGTTATACCCGGGTGTTTGTAGGTAATGGTTGTGTGTCAAGGAGAGATCCAGCGGGAGTATCATTTACTTAGTTTGTTGGATGTGACCTACCCCAGTGATACAGATAAAGGGGAATCTTACTGTTAGATCATAGTGATGTGAACTGAAGTGAAGTGACATGTCGGGTTTCTAGGGTGAGTACGTTAAGAATAATTTTGTTCATTCTTTTTTACTAAAACTAATTTTATTTAGCCTATCTATTTACTCTTTCGTTATATATAAACTATTTCTACTCCCTCCTTCCCATTCTCTCTCTCACTCTCATTTTTCTCTATTTTTAATGTTGAACATTTTACTAGAACTATCTTTACCTTCTACTACTAACTCATAAGGATCCACCTACCCCCTATAAACTTCCACTTTTTCAGTGAACGATTATTTTCTGTCATTTATTTTTTTCTATACACACTATTTTTTATACTTGTCCACTCCATTTTGATTTCACCTTTTCAGAAGGCAGCAAGAACAATTAAAACAAGAGAGGTTGACAGCTATTTATGAGAGCATAGCTATAAATGACGAATGTGACTGTCCCTTCACCACACAAGAACTAATCAGAGCCAAAAAAAAGTGGTAAGGACACTGCAACAGGTGCTGATAACATTACATACTCAATGATCGCACATGCAGGTCCTGCTGGAGAACAAGGAATATTGGACGTCATCAATGCATCTTGGCAGCAAGGCAAACTACCGACCTCTTGGAAGAAAGCAGACATCATTCCGATTCCTAAGCCAAAGGAACCTGGCAATTACAGATCCATTTCATTAACATCATGCATTAGTAAAACTGCAGAACGGATGGTTTTAAATATGCTACTGTGGAAGACTGGAGACCTGCATAAACACATATTTGGCTTCACTAGAGGAGTAGGTACTGCCAACTGCATAGCAACATTACTAGGAACAGTTAACTCAGGTCCAGCTATAGTGATTTTCCTTGATCTAGGAAAAGCATTCGAACTTGCAAGCCCGCAAGCAATTTTACACACCTTAGTTAAACAAGATGTAAAGGGAAATATGCTAGCATGGATTCAAGATTACCTAAGTCACAGGTATGCCAGAGTAAAGTTGCAAGGACAAGTGTCGGACTACCACTTGCATGAGAATGGGACTCCACAAGGAGGAGTCCTCAGTCCTAGTCTTTATAACATCCTTATGGAAAACCTTGTTACCATGACATTTACAGAAGGGGTTAAATTGCTAAGCTATGCTGATGATATAGCATTAGTCATTACATGTCCTTCACTTCTAAATAAAGCACAAGGTGCATTAGATAAAGTAACATCTGAATGCAGCGTTTTAGGGCTAAAAATATCTGCACAGAAGTCTAAGGCAATGAGACTAGGCGGCCACACTCCAGACAGGCACCTTCGCATTCAAGAAATTAACCGTCAGTGGGTTACACAATATCAATATCTCTGGGTGTGGATAGATTTTAAAATGACATTCAACAAGCAAATTCAATATCTGAAAAAGTAACCAAAATCACGACTAAATATAATGAGAGTAATCACAGGGCCCCGTCTAGGAGCGGGACACAAAGTGTTAAGAATGTTTTACATACACGCCGTTCGTTCCCTAGTTGATTTTGCAGCGCCTGCCTTACTCACTCTTTCTCCTGGTCAGTGGGCAAACGTTGAGGTTATTCAAAACGATGCAATGCGAGTCATAACAGGAGCTCCCAGATGGACAAAAAATACTGAACCTAAGACTAGAAACGAAGCTAACAATCGCTAACGTCGATTGAAATAAGGGTAAAAGGGATCGCTGCGTGCATGCTGATCAAGATATTGACTAGACCTAGAATCAGTTCACTTAAAAGATATAATCACTGGAGCACTAACTCTGGACAGAAGAGCCTCCAATAGCAACAGGTGGACCCATTGTGCAATAAACACCATTAATACAGTCGATATAACAAACACAATCACTGAGAAGGGTGTCGACGAAATACATGCAGACTTTGTTATGCAAGCCCCTTGGGAATCTCTGCCAGCAGACTTTAAGATTATGGTTCTTGAAGGAAAAAAGAACCAGACAAATCCTCATCTGCTATGTAGTATTGCGCAGATGCATATAGAAGCAAACTTGGCATCTAACAGCTTCACATACTTCACAGATGGATCAGTAGACCAACAGGGACAAGAAACCGGAGCTGCAGTTAAAGCAGGAAACTCTGTAAATAGTTGGAGAGTCTCAAATGGGTGTTCGACTTTACAAACAGAGATGCTACCCCTTCAAAAGGCTTTGGAATATGCTGTGGTTGAACACCGACAACATGTTATCATACATACAGATTCGAGAACTGCCATTGAAACCTTGCAACAAGAACACATGTGATAACATCCATCTGATCACAAATGTCATAGCATTAATGCAAACACTCAAACGACAAGGCCGACGGGTCCTGATCAACTGGGTGCCAAGTCATGTGGGAATAATAGGTAATGACATTGCAGACGATGCTGCAAAACTTGCAACTAAGAGAAGAAATGTAGACATTTACATACCACAGAGTCTATCACAGATTAAGAAGTAATTAGAAACAGAGCAATGCAGAAGATGTACAGTGACCACAAGACAGCAGTTGCAACATCAGGATCTGCGGGTTGGTACAAGAATTCAACCAACTACGAACCACTTAGTTTGATGAAAGGGAGCAGTAGAACTACAGAAGTGCACTTACATCACATCAGGCTTGGATACCCATGTGCATGGGAAATAGGCTTACAGGTTCTGGAAGATGAGAGGAAATGTCAGCACTGTGGAGAAATGCCCGACAGACCACTGGAACATTATCTAACACAGTGTACAGTTACAAACCCATTAAGATTTCAACTTGGATTCAACAGAGCAGAAGAAGTAAACACGTGGGACAAAATCTTACTGAAGCGACCATACGAGTCATAAATACTCATACTCCACCCAAATAAAACAGAAACAGGCAACTCTTACTGGGCCAGCCAGAGGCTTAGGGCCCGCGCAGGAATATCCATGCAAAAACAAAAAAAAAAAACCTCACCTACTCCCCTCACCCCCCAGACACACCCATCTACAGGGAACGATCGTTTTTTACATTTTCTTCATATCAAACATTTTCATACTTGTCCACCTCATTTTTCATTTTTGTTCTTCCAATTGCTCCTTTTCCACGTTGCAACATTGCTTGCATCATCTTACACCACTTTTCATCCTCCCCGAGGACAACCACCGTCCTCTGCCATGCTGCATGCAGTCGTTGATGGAACAGTTGTAGTCCTATTTTTCCCTACTGTGTTGCACCAGCTGGCACGAGGGAAGGGTGGGGAGTGTTGGGACACTTGACACAGACCCCTGGTGTGTGAGTGTAGGAGCACTTGACACAGACGCCCCTGATGTGTGAGGGTGTCAGGACACTTGACACAGACGCCCCTGATGTGTGAGGGTGTCAGGACACTTGACACAGACGCCCCTGATGTGAGAGTGTCGGGACACTTGACACAGACGCCCCTGGTGTGTGAGTGTCGGGACACTTGACACTGACGCCCCTGGTGTGTGAGTGTCGAACACTTGACACAGACGCCCCTGGTGTGTGAGTGTCGGGACACTTGACACAGACGCCCCTGGTGTGTGTCTGGACACAGACGCCCCTGGTATGTGTCTGGAACTTGACACAGACGCCCCTGGTGTGTGAGTGTCAGGACACTTGACACAGACGCCCCTGGTGTGTGTCAGGACACTTGACACAGACGCCCCTGGTGTGTGAGTGTCGGGACACTTGACACAGACGCCCCCTGGTGTGTGTCAGGACACTTGACACAGACGCCCCTGGTGTGTGAGTGTTGGGACACTTGACACAGACGCCCCTGGTGTGTGTCTGGACACTTGACACAGACGCCCCTGGTGTGTGTCTGGACACTTGACACAGAGGCCCCTGGTGTGTGTCTGGACACTTGACACAGACGCCCCTGGTGTGTGTCTGGACACTTGACACAGACGCCCCTGGTGTGTGAGTGTCAGGACACTTGACACAGACGCCCCTGATGTGAGAGTGTCGGGACACTTGACACAGACGCCCCTGGTGTGTGAGTGTCTGGACACTTGACACAGACGCCCCTGGTGTGTGTGTGTCTTGGGACACTTGACACAGACGCCCCTGGTGTGTGAGTGTCAGGACACTTGACACAGACGCCCCTGGTGTGTGAGTGTCTGGACACTTGACACAGACGCCCCTGGTGTGTGTGTGTGTGTGTGTGTGTGTGTGTGTGTGTGTGTGTGTGTGTGTTGGGACACTTGACACAGACGCCCCTGGTGTGTGTGTTGGGACACTTGACACAGACGCCCCTGGTGTGTGTGTGTGTGTTGGGACACTTGACACAGACGCCCCTGGTGTGTGAGTGTTGGGACACTTGACACAGACGCCCCTGGTGTGTGTGTGTGTGTTGGGACACTTGACACAGACGCCCCTGGTGTGTGAGTGTTGGGACACTTGACACAGACGCCCCTGGTGTGTGTGTGTGTGTTGGGACACTTGACACAGACGCCCCTGGTGTGTGAGTGTTGGGACACTTGACACAGACGCCCCTGGTGTGAGTGTGTGTTGGGACACTTGACACAGACGCCCCTGGTGTGAGTGTGTGTTGGGACACTTGACAGAGACGCCCCTGGTGTGTGAGTGTCTGGATACTTAACACAGACGCCCCTGGTGTGTGAGTGTTGGGACACTTGACACAGACGCCCCTGGTGTGTGTGTGTGTTGGGACACTTGACAGAGACGCCCCTGGTGTGTGTGTGTTGGGACACTTGACACAGACGTCCCTGGTGTGAGTGTTGGGACACTTGACACAGACGCCCCTGGTGTGTGTGTGTGTTGGGACACTTGACACAGACGCCCCTGGTGTGTGTGTCAGGACACTTGACACACACGCCCCTGGTGTGTGTCAGGACACTTGACACAGACGCCCCTGGTGTGTGTGTGTCAGGACACTTGACACAGACGCCCCTGGTGTGTGTCTGGACACTCGACACAGACGCCCCTGGTGTGTGTGTGTCAGGACACATGACACAGATGCCCCTGGTGTGTAAATGTGTCGGGACACTTGACACAGACGCCCCTGGTGTGTGTGTGTCAGGACACATGACACAGATGCCCCTGGTGTGTGAATGTGTCGGGACACTTGACACAGACGCCCCTGGTGTGTGAGTGTCGGGACACTTGACACAGACGCCCCTGGTGTGTGTCAGGACACTCGACACAGACGCCCCTGGTGTGTGAGTGTCAGGACACTTGACACAGACGCCCCTGGTGTTTGTCAGGACACTTGACACAGACGCCCCTGGTGTGTGTGTGTCAGGACACTTGACACAGATGCCCCTGGTGTGTGTCAGGACACTTGACACAGACGCCCCTGGTGTGTGTGTGTCAGGACACTTGACACAGACGCCCCTGGTGTGTGTGTGTCAGGACACTTGACACAGACGCCCCTGATGTGTGTGTGTCAGGACACTTGACACAGACGCCCCTGGTGTGTGTCAGGACACTTGACACAGACGCCCCTGGTGTGTGTCAGGACACTCGACACAGACGTCCCTGGTGTGTGTGTGTGTGTGTGTGTGTCAGGACACATGGCACAGACGCCCCTGGTGTGTGTGTGTGTGTGTGTGTGTGTGTGTGTGTGTGTGTGTGTGTGTGTGTGTGTGTCAGGACACATGGCACAGACGCCCCTGGTGTGTGTGTGTGTGTGTGTGTGTGTGTGTGTCAGGACACATGACACAGACGCCCCTGGTGTGAGTGTTGGGACACATGACACAGACGCCCCTGGTGTGAGTGTTGGGACACATGACACAGACGCCCCTGGTGTGAGTGTTGGGACACATGACACAGACGCCCCTGGTGTGTGTGTGTGTGTGTGTGTGTGTGTGTGTGTGTGTGTGTGTGTGTGTGTGTGTGTGTGTGTGTGTGTGTGTGTGTGTATGTGTGTGTCAGGACACATGACACAGACGCCCCTGGTGTGAGTGTTGGGACACATGACACAGACGCCCCTGGTGTCAGGACACTCACATTCTGAGAAACAATTATAAACATAACCTGTACTTCAAGGACTCTGTCATGACATATTTAGTCACGATAATAACAAGCTGGAGAACAGCCAAGTATGTAAAGTGAAGACCTTCCTCACTACCTTCTTCACTACCTTCCACCACAACCTGGTGGCTGTTGAGACCAGTGATCGGTGTAGTGAAGTTGTGTGAGCCACCTGGCCCACCCTGGTGTTGCTGGGGTTGTGTGAGCCACCAGGCCCACCCTGGTGTTGCTGGGGTTGTGTGAGCCACCTGGCCCACCCTGGTGTTGCTGGGGTTGTGTGAGCCACCTGGCCCACCCTGGTGTTGCTGGGGTTGTGTGAGCCACCTGGTCCCACCCTGGTGTTGCTGGGGTTGTGTGAGCCACCTGGTCCCACCCTGGTGTTGCTGGGGTTGTGTGAGCCACCTGGCCCACCCTGGTGTTGCTGGGGTTGTGAGAGCCACCTGGCCCACCCTGGTGTTGCTGGGGTTGTGTGAGCCACCTGGCTCACCCTGGTGTTGCTGGGGTTGTGTGAGCCACCTGGTCCACCCTGGTGTTGCTGGGGTTGTGTGAGCCACCTGGTCCACCCTGGTGTTGCTGGGGTTGTGTGAGCCACCTGGCCCACCCTGGTGTTGCTGGGGTTGTGAGAGCTACCTGGCCCACCCTGGTGTTGCTGGGGTTGTGAGAGCCACCTGGCCCACCCTGGTGTTGCTGGGGTTGTGAGAGCTACCTGGCCCACCCTGGTGTTGCTGGGGTTGTGAGAGCCACCTGGCCCACCCTGGTGTTGCTGGGGTTGTGTGAGCCACCTGGCCCACCCTGGTGTTGCTGGGGTTGTGTGAGCCACCTGGCCCACCCTGGTGTTGCTGGGGTTGTGTGAGCCACCTGGCCCACCCTGGTGTTGCTGGGGTTGTGAGAGCCACCTGGCCCACCCTGGTGTTGCTGGGGTTGTGTGAGCCACCTGGCCCACCCTGGTGTTGCTGGGGTTGTGAGAGCCACCAGGCCCACCCTGAGGTTGTGTGAGCCACCTGGCCCACCCTGAGGTTGTGTGAGCCACCTGGCCCACCCTGGGGTTGTGTGAGCCACCTGGCCCACCCTGGGGTTGTGTGAGCCACCTGGCCCACCCTGGTGATACAGAGACATAATAACACACCTCTAAGCCTTCAGGAGTGAGGTCCCAGGAGGGCCGGATGGGCGTCTCCATCGTCACCTTCCCCCACACCAGAGACTTCTTCTCCTTCTTAGGCTTGGTCTTCTTGCCCAGGGCTGTCCTCATCCTGCAGGGACAC
This sequence comes from Procambarus virginalis, assembly GCA_020271785.1. Classification (NCBI taxonomy): domain Eukaryota; kingdom Metazoa; phylum Arthropoda; class Malacostraca; order Decapoda; family Cambaridae; genus Procambarus; species Procambarus virginalis. The sequence continues at coordinate 96,479 of WNGS01157728.1, forward strand.
CCACACTGTTAGTACCATACCCAGGGACACCCACACTGTTAGTACCATACCCATGGACACCCACACTGTTAGTACCATACCCAGGGACACCCACACTGTTAGTACCATACCCATGGACACCCACACTGTTAGTACCATACCCATGGACACCCACACTGTTAGTACCATACCCATGGACACCCACACTGTTAGTACCATACTCAGGGACACCCACACTGTTAGTACCATACCATGGACACCCACACTGTTAGTACCATACCCATGGACACCCACACTGTTAGTACCATACCCATGGACACCCACACTGTTAGTACCATACCAGGAACACCCACACTGTTAGTACCATACCCAGGGACACCCACACTGTTAGTACCATACCCAGGGACACCCACACTGTTAGTATCATACCCAGGGACACCACACTGTTAGTACCATACCCAGGGACACCCACACTGTTAGTACCATACCCAGGGACACCCACACTGTTAGTACCATACACAGGGACACCCACACTGTTAGTACCATACCCAGGGACACCCACACTGTTAGGACCATACCCAGAGACACCCACACTGTTAGGACCATACCCACGGGGTTATATCCTGTGTAGTATACGTCACAATATATTGTCCCCGCTCTTAATTACTCTGAAAATATTAAAAAGATAATTACNAGACATGGGGAGACCAAGACAAACGAGTGTCAAAGAATAACCCCAAAAGCTTTGCGGAATCTTGGTACTCAAGGGGATGACCATAAAGTGACAGAAAGACGAAGAACGACCGTTTCCGAGTAAGTCTTGGCACAAGTCTTAGTAGAGGAGAACTTGAAGCCATGATTGGTGGCCCAAGATGACACGGCATCAATCGCAAGTTGAAGCCGGCGTTGAAGGAGAGGCGAATCACCACCCTGACAGCAAAGGATAAGATCATCGACATATCGCCTGAAGGAAGAGAGGAAGACGCCTGAAGGAAGAGAGGAAAGAAGACCATTGAGGGCAACCAGAAAAAGAGTAGTGCTCAGAACACTACCCTGGGGCACACCTTCGTATTGCTGAAAAGAGGCAGAGAGAGCGGTACCAAGCCTCACCCAAAAGGGACGACGAGAGAGGAATCTGCGGAGAAAGAGAGGGAGATAACCACGAAGGCCAAAAGAATGAAGCTGGGATAGAATATGATAACGCCAAGTGGTGTCGTAAGCCTTTTCCAGGTCAAAAAGGACGGCAACAACAGAGGTCTTTGCAGCAAAAGCAGTACGAATATAGACCTCCAAGTTCACCAGGACATCTGTGGTGCTACGGCATTTGCGGAAACCAAATTGAGAAGGGGAGAGGAAGCGATGGTGTTCCAGGAACCACATCAGACGAACGTGAACCATACGTTCAAAGAGTTTGCAGACACAACTGGTGAGGGCAATTGGGCGAAAGACCTTAGGGGATGTTCCCAGAGACCCTGGCTTGTGAACAGGGAGGACAACAGCATCGAGCTAGTCCTCAGGGACTGACGACGACCCCCAGATCCGATTATACAGACTCAGTAAATACTGAGACGTGCACGGAGGGAGATGGCGAAGCATCTCATAATGAATGCCATCGGAGCCCGCTCCCGTAGAATTGCAGAGGGCCAGGGCAGACTGAAGTTCAGAGAGAAGGGATCATTATAGGGAAGTCGAAGACGAGTGCAGAAATCTAAAGGACGAGACTCAAGGACAGGTTTACGAAGAAGGAAAGATTGAGGAAGATGAAGACCAGAGCTAACGGAAGAAAAGTGGGAACCCAGTTCGATAGTGACCTGCAACGGGTCCGCCACAAGAGTACCACGGAGGTGAAGGACCGGTGAAACATCAGGAGCGAAATTACCCGCTATCTTGCGGATACGCTTCCAGATCTGTGGAAGAGGAGTTATGGACGTAATGGTGGAGACATAAGATGCCCAACATTCACGTTTAGCCATACGGATGGCCCTATGGGCCACCACACATGCCTTCCGAAAGAAAAGAAAAGAATCGGCCGTCTGCCGACGGCGGTGTCTCTTCCAGGCTGCACGCTTACAGCGGACAGCCTGAGCACGGTATGCATTCCACCAGGGAACGCACTTCCGTGGACCCCGAGAGGAAGAGCGAGGAATAGAGCGGAGGGCAGCGTCGAAGACAGTGTCACGAAAAAAGGAGGAGAGAGTGAGGGAAAGGCAGAAGTTAGAGGTCAGAGAGAGCAGCACTGAGGGTAAATAGGTTCCAGTCTGCTTTAGCAAACTGCCACCTAGGGAAGGAGAGGGAAGGGTGAAAAGAGAAAAAAGTAAGAAGGATGGGGAAATGGTCACTGCCATGGAGGTCATCAAGAACCTGCCACGTGAAATCCAAGTAAAGAGAAGACGAGCAAAGAGAAAGATCAAGACAGGAGAGGGTACAAGTCCGAGAGTCCAAATGCGTGGGCTCCCAGAATTCAGAAGAGACAGGGAAGAAGAGAGGATAAATGGCTCAAGAAGGCGACTTCGGGTGTTCGTCAGAACATCACCCCAAAGGAAATGACGACAATTAAAATCACTCGGCAGGAGCACAGGCTCCGGCAAGGAGTCCAGTAGGTGTTTCAGATCAGGAAGAGAAAGCGGGACATTCGGGGGGAGATAAACGGAACAAACGGTGTATTTCCCCACAAAGATACGAGCAGCAGAACAATGGAGAGGCAAAGGAAAAAGTAAGGGGACAAAGGGAACATCAGAGCAAATCAAGAGAGCAGAAGTGTTAGGAGCTCCAGCAACAGCTGGGGGGGAGGGGGAGAGAGAGAAAGGAATAGTCATGAAAGCGACCAGGACGAGCACCAAGCATCGGCTCCTGGAGACAGACACAAAGGGGCGAAAACTGCGAAATCAGAAGTTGGAGTTCAAGGAAATTGGCGTAATAACCTCGAACGTTCCATTGAAGAATAGACATCGACGAGAAGAGAAAGGACAACAACAGAGAACAAGGAAGAAACAAAGGTGAAAGAGCAACATAGCATATAAAAGAAGATCAGGGTCAGGATCAGGGTCAGCAAAGTCAGGGTTAGGGGGCAGGGGTAAACTGAGCAAAAACGGAGGGAAGGAAGTGGGAGAACAGACCAGAGGCGGACGGGCGGTGTCCAGAGGAGGAGGAGGAGGAGGAAAAAGAGGAGACAACGGAGAGGAGCAGTCAAGGACAGCAGCAGGAAGAGGGGGAGTAGAAAGGGGGTAGTGCACCTCAGCATGGGCAGCAACTGAGAGGGAAGCGGGGGCCAAAGAAACCTCCATAGCAGGAACAGGGGGCACAACCACTGAAATGGGAGGAGAAGGAGCGATAGCGCAGAAGTAGGGGTTGAGGAAGAAAGCGAAACCTTCTTACCCGACTGGGAGGAGGAAGGAGAGGAGCCAGGCTTACGCTTCTGACTTAAAGCGACATGTGTCCCAGCAACCACGTACTGGGCAACTGATTCCAGTGTCTCAACAGGAGACGCTGAACGAGAGCACACACGACGGCCGTTTGGAGAGTGATGAGCATCAGCCTATACCGATGATGACACTTTTCAAAACGCTTGTGCTCTCTAGAGTGGAGTACTGCTGCACAATGACAGCCCCTTTCACTGCGGGTGAAATTGCTGACCTGGAGAGCGTGCAGAGATCCTTTACTGCTAGAATCCACTCGGTAAAACATCTAAACTATTGGGACCGACTAAAGAGCCTAAATCTGTATTCCCTTGAGCGCAGGCGGGAGAGATACATAATAATTTACACGTGGAAAATATTAGAGGGGGCTGGTCCCAAACCTGCACACAGAAATAACATCACATGAGACCAGAAGACATGGCAGGATGTGCAGAATACCCCCGTTGAAAAGCAGAGGTGCAACTGGTACTCTGAGAGAGAACTCTATCAACATCAGAGGCCCGAGACTGTTCAACACGCTTCCACTACACATAAGGGACATAACTGGCAAACCCCTCACAGTGTTCAAGAGAGAACTGGATAAGCACCTCCAAAGGATACCTGATCAACCAGGCTGTGACTCATACGTCAGGCTGCGAGCAGCCGCGTCCAACAGCCTGGTTGATCAGTCCAGCAACCAGGAGGCCTGGTCGATGACCGGGCCGCGGGGACGATAAGCCCCGGAAGCACCTCAAGGTATCCTCAAGGTAAGGTAGCCTGCACCGACAGGCGGCGGGGAGAGTCAATAGACGGAGAGGAAGGATGGGAAGGAGGATCGGAGGGAGACGAGGAAGAAGACACAGGAGACATGACAGACTGGGTAGAAAGAAGGGGAACCCCAGACAGAGGACCAGGAGGGGGACCCTTTGGGACAGAACTCAAAGGAACAGAGGAGGGGGCAGTGGGCGTATCAGGGTCCAAGGCCCGGAAACGGTTGTGAGTCTGAGGAAGGTGGGAAGGACGAGGAGAGGAAGAGCGCAACACGCGAGCATAAGAGACGTTAGCATTAGGAGGGAGCCGGCGAAACTGGCGCCTCGCCTCAGGAAAAGATAAACGCTCCCGGTGCTTCAAGTTGAGGACGGCTGCCTCAGGTTTGTAATGGATACACGCACGGAAGAAGGCAAGATGGGCCTCACCGCAGTTGAGGCAACGAGCTTGGGAAGAAGAGCACTCCGACGTAGAGTGACCTTCACCCCCACACAAAGGACAGAGAGAAACAGTCCCAGAGCAGCGGAGCGCACAATGCCCAAACCTCCAGCACTTGTTACAGAGCCTAGGAGAAGGAATGTACTCCTGGACAGAGCACCTGGCACCAGCAAGAATAACAGAGGGTGGAAGGGTCCGACCATCAAAGGTAATCTTCACATCCCGAAGGGGTTGACGGCGACGACCACGAGGGGGACGAGTAAACGTGTCTACCCGGAGGACAGAATGGCCCTGGGCTTCAAGGATATGCTGAATATCATCATGGCAGTCCTGCAGATTCCGAACACCGGTCGCAACATGAGGCGAGAGGAGAATAGTGCCAACACTGGCATTCAACTGAGCGTTCTTGGAGACCCGAACAGGGGTCTCGCCAAGGCAGGATAAAGCAGCCAAGCGGAAGGCCACATCCTGAGATGGAGCAGCAACGACACGTGTACCGAGACGGGTGGGGTTGAAGGTGACAGAGGCATTCACGGAATCAACAAGGTGCCTATAAAGGGAGAAATCGTCGAATCTTTTCCTCATCAATGTTCCTGGATGTTTCAAAATTTATTATTTAATCAGTTACAATTACATCCAATGACAGCGTATGAAATGTGTCTGCAGAAATTACGCCTTCCTGCGTTTCATTATGTTATTAAAAATAACAATTCTGAGTTGTTTATCCGTGTAGGACTTACATGCAACAATGGTACAGGGATGACCTATCATTATTCAAAGTTTTTATTATCATCAAACATTTTAGCGGGAATTTTAAAAGAAATCAATCATGCAATTAATGTGGAAATTGGTAGTATATTTTCAAATAATAAACCGAGATTTATAGGTAATGCACTTAAAGAGGATAACCCAAAACACGGAAAGACCTTTATTAAGTACGATTCATCCTCTAATCAAAAACAGTTTAATTCTAAATTTTGTGAGGAGAATATTTCCTCTGACACGGGTTATAGTAATGTATGTAGAGTTTTATTATCATTCGGCTCTGATTCAAGAAAGTATTAGGTGTAGTTCCCGGTAGTGAATATATTTCTAAAGAGAGAAAAACGCCTCGAGTATAAATGACGCATGTCTCTTCCTTCCACAACCTAGAAGAGGGGGTTGATATTCTCCTTGATTATTATGACAAGATCTCTTCTATGAGATATGGCAACCAGTCTGTTAATAGATTGGATGTAATCTCCCTAAATGGAAGCGACAATAGCAACAATAAGAAGCTTTACATACAGCTTAATACCAATATTATAGATGGGGTTAGTATTACTATTAGAGACCAAGATGGTTACCCTATACATTTTGATGAACGCGGATGTACCATAGCAGTGTTGCTATGGTACATCTGTACATAATACCAAGACGAGCTTTCTATTCCTAATTAGTCTGAAACAAGTATAGAAATGCGTGTCAACTTTATTCCACTCTCTGTTGACGAATTTTTTATTCTGCTAACCCCTCCTAGAGGTGGTGATACAGATGATATACAGATTTTCAATAGTACTAGATGTTACACCTGCGGTGAGGGTTTACTAAACTTTTTAAGTAGGATAGTGTGTCGATCAGCTCCCTTTATAATGAGAACATTAGCACCAGCTGCGCTAAGCTTAGGGGGCAGAATGTGTTACATGACATTAATAATGACAAACTTTCAAACAGTCACTTAAGAAACGAGAAGCTGAATCAGTGAAAGGAGTGGGGGAAACAACTTATGGAAGGAAGAGTGCAGAACAAAAAGAATAAGAAGAATTTAGTAAATATCCAAACATTTATTGATGCGAAATATAATGACGTGTTGTCGTAAAATCTTCTACCTTGAGCAATACATTTTAAAGCGAGAAAATGGGTTGGGGTTATAATGTTCTGGAACTTCAGGTTCCATTAGAACATTATACAGCAGCTGCTATCGAAGCTTTTCCTAAAGTGTTTTCTCTGTAATTAGTGGAAACAACAAACCGTGGATAAATTACCTGTGAATTCAAGCATACTCACACCTACATGGAATTCATCATAAAGGGGTAAATGGTCAGTTGGTGTGCTTGTTATCGATCACTTTGGAGTTCTCCATTGATTTGACTGAAGAAGACGGAACAACCCCCTATAGTAAGTAATTATTAAAGAAGGCACCAATCCGGGAAGGCTATGTAGCACCATCAAATGTGCGGAATAATCAGAGGGCGCTAAATATAACTGAGAATGCCAATATGAGAAAAACAGAAATGCAAAAGCCGAACGATATCAAAAGTATCCGATTAACCAGGAATTCTATTCAGGGGACAAGTGACCATGGGGGTGGAGAGGGGGGGGGTGGTAAGGAATACCTTTATGTGAGATGGGACAAGTGTGGGTTGCTTCCATAGCGTCAGCGTCTGCACGCTCATTTAAAGAGACACCAATATGGCTGAAAACCCAGCAAAACTCCACTGTCTTAAATCTGCTGGAGATAAGAAGCAGCCAATGTTGAATCTCGACTACCACCGGATGGGCCAGATTAAAGGACTCCAGAGCCATGAGGGCACTGCAAGAGTCAACTACAACCACAAAGATGGATTGACAGCGAGAAAGCAGGAGACGAAGTGCATAGAGAATAGCATAAAGTTCTGCCGTGAAGATTCTAGTCTCCAGAGGCAGGCGACACACATAGGTGTGGTTGGGAAAAACAACAGTGTAGCCTACACTGTCAGCAGACTTAGACCCATTGGTGAAGATGGAAACCGAACAGGAATGTGAAGAAAAATGTTCAAGGAAAAGGCGGTTCAGAACTGTNATATATATATATAATATATATATATATATATATATATATATATATATATATATATAACTGAAAACTCACACCCCAGAAGTGACTCGAACCCTTACTCCCAGGAGCAACGCAACTGGTATGTACAGGGACGCCTTAATCCGCTTGACCATCACGACCGGACATAAGGAAGTGATAGCCGGAGCTATATGAACCACTTCCCCGCCGGCACTCGGAAGGTAATCTTGGACATAGCATTTTATCAAGTCACCTCATTTTTTGGGGCAACACGTGAGGAACACAAATGCAAACAAGCCTGAATGGTCCCCAGGACTAGATACAACTGAAAACTCACACCCCAGAAGTGACTCGAACCCATACTCCCAGGAGCAACGCAACTGGTATGTACAGGGACGCCTTAATCCGCTTGACCATCACGACCGGACATAAGGAAGTGATAGCCGGAGCTATATGAACCACTTCCCCGCCGGCACTCGGAGGTAATCTTGGGCATAGCATTTTATCAAATCACCTCATTTTTGGGGCAACACGTGAGGAACACAAATGCAAACAAGCCTGAATGGTCCCCAGGACTAGATACAACTGAAAACTCACACCCAGAAGTGACTCGAACCCATACTCCCAGGAGCAACGCAACTGGTATGTACAGGGACGCCTTAATCCGCTTGACCATCACGACCGGACATAAGGAAGTGATAGCCGAGCTATATGAACCACTTCCCCGCCGGCACTCGGAAGGTAATCTTGGGCATAGCATTTTATCAAATCACCTCATTTTTTGGGGCAACACGTGAGGAACACAAATGCAAACAAGCCTGAATGGTCCCCAGGACTAGATACACTGAAAACTCACACCCCAGAAGTGACTCGAACCCATACTCCCAGGAGCAACGCAACTGGTATGTACAGTTGCGTTGTATGGGGTGTGAGTTTTCAGTTGTATCTAGTCCTGGGGACCATTCAGGCTTGTTTGCATTTGTGTTCCTCACGTGTTGCCCCAAAAAATGAGGTGATTTGATAAAATGCTATGCCCAAGATTACCTTCCGAGTGCCGGCGGGGAAGTGGTTCATATAGCTCCGGCTATCACTCCTTATGTCCGGTCGTGATGGTCAAGCGGATTAAGGCGTCCCTGTACATACCAGTTGCGTTGCTCCTGGGAGTATGGGTTCGAGTCACTTCTGGGGTGTGAGTTTTCAGTTGTATCTAGTCCTGGGGACTATTCAGGCTTGTTTGCATATATATATATATATATATATATATATATAATATATATATATATATATATATATATATATATATAAACGTATCGATGAATGACTTTACACAGGAGATATTGATAAGGTATTAAATGTATCAACATGGAGTGTGACATGTTGGCAGCTTAAGTTCTTCTGTCTGCTTCCGTTCCTGTTACAGGGTTATTCGTTACCCCAACTGACTTCAACCAAAATATAAAACTAACAATATCGTATAAGGGTAAGAAAACGGCCAACCTGCTAACGAGAATGCTCCCGACACCAAGAAAAACGTCTTGAAAGGGACCAACGTTGTCTACGCCTTCACACTTGGGATTGTCAGACCCAAAGATCTCAGTATATAGGCAAGACAACAACGTCCTTCTCTAGGCGATTAACAATATACAAACAACAGGCTCCATCAAGGAGCATATAATCACCACACACAACGAGACGATCACCAGGGATATTTTGACGAGCAACACCGAAATAATTGATAGATACAATGATAATAGAAGATTAGATATCAGTGAGGCGCTGCATATCAAGAAATCTAAACCAGCTAATACAAAGTTACACTCTACCCACTTCAAGACCCCGGACCAATGCAGAAGCAGGAATGAATGACCCTGCAAGAGGAACGGAAGCAACCAGAAGCTGCCAACATGTTACACTTTATGTTCATACATATATTGCCTTTCCGTTAATGCTTATATTTGTTTATGGAGTGAGGTGATCGGACATGAATCAATGGGTATTGTGTGTTTTATCTTCTTGCTTCTGTGTTGGTTCGGGGTCTTGAAGTGGGTAGAATGTAATTATGTGTTAATTGGCTGTTGATTGCTGGTTTTGAATTGTTGATATTTAACACATAAAAAAGTCTAAACCCCCACCTCCCCCCCCCTCTGGTCATGACCTCCACAACCCCACCTTTCTCTCAGTCATTCACAATACACTGGAAGATTAACATTAAGCCATATGCCACCTGGCTTATGCCACCTGGCTTATGCCACCTGACATATGCCACCTGGCTTATGCCCCTGACATATGCCACCTGCTTATGCCACCTGACTTATGCCACCTGGCTTATGCCACCTGACATATGCCACCTGGCTTATGCCACCTGACATATGCCACCCACCTTCTAGGCTGGCTGGAGGGAGCCTGTAGAAGCGCCGGTGCCTGTGGGCGTCCTCCCTCAACTGTACTCTGGAGGGCAGTGTGAGGAGGTCGAGGAGAGTCTCGCGGTCCACCAGGGGTTGGTAGCGGCCGCTGGAGGAGCAGAAGACCACCTTGCTGGAGCGGACGTACTCTCTCCTGCAGCTGAGGTTGATCTGCACCTCTGGCTCCGTCTCCGCCTCCTGCGGTAGTCATCATAGCTCTCATCAACTTATACCATTACTGTCTATACTGTTACAAGGTGTAAACTAGTCCTATCAGCACTACTCATATTCAACACTGATCAGTTCTAAATAGCTCTGTTCCCTCAATACTCTATAAAAGACTCCTTACAGTGTGTGGTTCAGTTGTTATGCTAATAATAAGATGGATTGTGTCTCTTAATTATATTAATGTCTCTTATACAGTACACATTCATCAGTTTTAAGCTAACCTATATCACTGAAATTGTGAGATTGTAACAATTCTAACAACTTGCTGCTACCATTGTAACATTAGCTGACAATCAAACACTGCTCTAACACTCACTGTAATGGTTGCTGTTAATTTGTAACCCAAGGCTGTAACAATTGTATTGTATAACCCCAAAGAACTGGGAAGAGTCCGCCCTCACAGTGGAAAATTCTCAAGCTAGTTATTAGGGAGAGGGAGGAGAAATGACCAACATGTTAAAGATATCTCCACAGTCAATACAGACCAGATGGATAAGGTTATTCGTTTCAAAACAAATAAATGCCGCCACCACTCCTCCCAGAACTTTATTACAATTGGCTATTTGACTCGGGAGGAGACCAGTTAACTAGCACCAGTGCTTAAGGACTTTAAACTATCTTACTGGGTGAATCCAATTCCTGCTATCTTGGCTTCATGAATGACAGAGGAAATATACTCATAAAATGCTCATAAGGTCACAGGTAATGGGCAAAACAATTCAAGATCAATGTCTCAGAAATAATTACTGGAAATATAAATACTCAGGAGACAGTTAATAGTCAATTTATTTAATAATGCAAATTAATTATCCCTAAGTTAGTATAACATCCTATTCCCTAAGAGGCATGGCAGTGGACTAAAAACTGGACGAGGAACTGAAAACAGACAATTACCTTTTCCGCTGCTCTCTCCTCAGCCCATGTTGTGGCTCCGTGCTAGGGGTGGTTGATCACCCCCTCCCCCCCCCCTAGCACTTCCAGGTCACACTAAAACATTTTGTTCTGGCATCCTGCACGGTGAAGTTTCGGCTCCACCCTTAAGGCTATCTTGCCTTAGAAGCTCCACCCCTAAGGCTATCTTGCCTTAGAAGCTCCACCCCTAAGGCTATCTTGTCTTAGAAGCTCCACCCCTAAGGCTATCTTGTCTTAGAAGCTCCACCCCTAAGGCTATCTTGCCTTACAAGCTCCACCCCTAAGGCTATCTGCCTTACAAGCTCCACCCCTAAGGCTATCTTGCCTTACAAGCTCCACCCTAAGGCTATCTTGCCTTAGAAGCTCCACCCCTAAGGCTATCTTGCCTTACAAGCTCCACCCCTAAGGCTATCTTGCCTTACAAGCTCCACCCCTAAGGCTATCTTGCTTACAAGCTCCACCCCTAAGGCTATCTTGCCTTACAAGCTCCTCCCCTCTTCTAGCTACAACAAATCAGCGTGAACCAGGCCCAGAGTTCTGGCACCCTCAGCCACTGACAGTTTGACGATGTCGAAGTCATCTGTACTCATCTAGTTGTGCTTGCGAGGGTTGAGCTTTGGCTCGTTGATCTCGCCACTCAACTGTCCGTCAACTGGTGTACAGATTATTGAGCCTATTGGGCTCTATTACATTCAAATTCGAAACTGAGTATGGGGTCTGCCTTCACCACATCATTTCCAAGTATCTGTGCAGTACACCCAACCCTAATTCTTTTAAGAGGTGTGGTGTGACAATGTCAATGCCATATGTTGAGCGCACCCGACCCCATTTTCTGTTCCCCGGTAGAAGGCTGTGATCATATTTGATTCTTGTGTAATTTCTGTCTTACTAACCACATTTGTACTCCTCAGAAGTGATGTGCGGGGTATCATGGTAGACAGGAAGCAGTTCACCCAGGGCAGTCCTGAACTCAGCCACGTGTTCCAGTGGGAACACGTGGCTGAGTCGGTGTAGACAGTGATTTGTCTGTAATACTTAGCGAAATATTATTGAGTAGACTGACATATCCCGGGATGGCAAGTTGAGTTATGAGATGGAAGTATTGTCCGTCTGTTAATAGTAGTGGGCATCAGTATCAGGAGACTATGGAGTTGGGCTCTAGTTGTCGATCTGGAGTGGCCTTTCCAGGGCGCAAAGCCAGGGTAGGTTGATATGGGCGTCCCGGCCTGTACCTAGACAGAGACCCATAGGCTTGTTATAAGCTTGTGTGGAAGTCTGCCAGCGTGTTGCTGGAGAGTAGAAGTGGTGTTTTGGTACCATGACGATACTGTAGAGGACTGGCCCATGATTTACTGAGAAAGGTGAACTCGCCGGTGTGAGGACAATAGAAGACAGACTCAGGGAGGAAATCTTGAGTGGTGTACGATAGAACATAGAGGTGGACTCGCAGGGAAAGAAGATTGCAGAAGTTTCATAGTGTCCTGTGTGCATGTGACACATGCTGTGTTATGTCATGTACATATGTGTATATATAGTTAAGAAGTACAATTGATGATGGTTCTGCTTGGTGTTGTTTACCCCTGTTTCCTTTTTCTTTTGTCAGTTCTTAATAACTTACCTATGACTCGGGGTGAGGTCGTGTAAGAGGAGGCACTTTGGCCCCATGAACTGTTTGATAAGTAAAGAATCCGGTTACTGGCTAACTGATGCATGGGGAACTAGCCAGAGAGAACCTGTTACAGTCTCAGGTAACTGCCAAGAAGACATACGTCAGCAAAGCGACATCTAGGGAATTTCAGGTAGGAGACCTAGTACTGATATGTTCTCCAACGGTAACAGGAAGCTTGAGAAGCACATTTATTTGTCCTTAACCCTGTTATCAAGAACGTTTATGCTACTAACTATATCCTTAGCACTCAAGACAGGATAAAGAAGCAGATGTTGGTACACGTGAACATGGTGAAGCTGTACCAAAGGTCGGAACATTCGCCCAGTGACGATAGTGGTCTCAGGGTCCAAGACCAAGAGGCAATGGAGGATGTTGATAAGCAAGTTGCATTGAACTCAGAGTTGTTGCTCCTCAGGCACCTGAGATAACTTGGTTGGTAGACTTAGCAGAATCTCTGAAGGGATAGGGAACTATCAGAAGAAAGCACCAAGCCATTATGATTATATAGCACTTGAAAGGGGTCAGGATGAGGATTTGGGATAGGACAGGAGGAAAGAAATGGTGTGCAACCACTTGGACGGTCGGGGATGGAACGCCGACCTGCATGAAACAAGACTGTTGCTCTATCATCCAGCCCAAGTGGTTGTCCTCACCACCCCCTCTGGAAGCCCCAGCATCACCTGCCTCTCCACCACCCAAGCATCACCTGCCTCTCCACCACTTAAGCAGCACCCAGGTTTTCCTCCTCTTCCCATACTCCCACAACTCTTAGATACGCTTGAAAATTACAATGGAGTATACAGTCGTTTTTCATTTTCGATCCCAGAACATGTAATCACGTCCCCTGATATTTATTTAAAAATGTATAAACACTTTTTCATTGATCACATCACTGCTCAATTCACTCCCAATCATTCGTCACTTTTAATTTATCCAGACCTAACCCTAATCATCCATAATTTAAATGTTCCTGAAGGAGGAAGATGTCTTTCATCCAATCAATAATGACGGGTTTCCCATACGAGGCGACGGGAGGACAATCACGAGAGAAAAGGTATCTGCAGTTGTGAATTTTTGGGGTGATAACTTAGACGAGAAAATAGCTCGGTATCTAGAAGAAAGAGAAGGATCGAATGTGTATGTAGAATGTCTAACAGGGTTGTACATTAACTGTGCTCAAATTAAACACCCGATAAGACATGGATCACGTGTTGAGTATCCCAAAAGATTGCTAGGGAAAAAAACTTGTTTTCAATCTGGATGGTGAAGCTGACATCTGTCTTAAACAGTGTCTTGTCGCCTATAAAGGTTTCCTTAGAGGTATGCATTTAGACAACAACGATATCAACAACAACAACAACACATAAACGATGTGTGAATGCGACTGGGTGTCAAAGACATTAATTGGCCAGTAGATATAATTTCCTCAGTGATATTTGAGGATATCACTAAAGTAGAAAAAATGAACAAAGTCAGAATCTTTATTTATTCACTATAAAGAGATGAAAATACTAGTCGTTACTACATCACACTGGCGAGGAAAGGCAGAGGGGAACATAAAGAGATAGTTCCTTTGCTTATGTTGAAAACCCAACATCTGGTATTGATTAAAGATTTTAATCGGTATGTATGCAATATGCGCAGCAATCCAGAGCTCATACCAAGATGACACATCCTTTTGTCACTTGTTTAATTTATCTTTCACCCACGCATATGCTGACTCACGAGGGTACTTGTAAAGTACATCAAACCCTCAAGTTTTATTCAGACGACAGGACAATCACATTCCGTAACTACGGTCGTGGCTACGGTATATGTTAGATCGATCTAACTCTAAAGACATGATTGAGTCATGTCATAATGCAGTGGCATACGCTTACATCTTCATTGACAGGCAGATGAACATTGTCGAGAAAGGATACCTATTTGGGTAAAGACACTTCTTAATGGTTCACTAGGAAGAATTGCTAAAGATCACATTGATAGTGGGAAGCCTACCACCTTCACACTGGCTATGCTGGAGGGGGGTAAATGATACACCTATCCCTCAACTGTTAAAGGGTAAACAATCATTGTTATGATTACTTATTGTCCATGAGTGTACTAGACGAACCACGTCTTCCTTCTTGTGACAAGTTTTACTACGTGTTAAAAGACGAAGAGTTAACAGATGAAGATTATGAGCAAACTTCAGAATTTTATCTGGCCCAGTGTCGTAACATCGGGGAATATCATCTTCTAAATCTGAAATTGACTCCGGGTTATTGACAGATGTGTTCACAGTCTGGCGGGATACCTTGCTTGCTCTCTACAAATTAGACATTTCCCATTACATTTCTCTTCTATCATTCACCTGGGATGCTTTCTTGCTCAAATTTAAAGTAGAACTCGATGTAGTGTCAGATCCTTTGTTATTTGATTACTCCATCGAAATATCCGTGGGGGGTTCACGAGTGTAACTGCACAGTACACAAATGTGGAGAACCAAAGCACAGGATTGGATCCGCGTGATGATAGTAGTTACATTATCTACTTAAACTTTAATAGTCTGCATGGAGCGTGAATGACTGAGCTGCTCCCTTGCGGTGGGATAGGGAAGTAAGTAATTATCAAAAAGAAGGCACCAAACCGGGAACGTTATGTAGCGCCATCAAATGTGTGGGATAATCAGAGGGCGCTAAATATCAGCAAGGACGCCAATACGAGAACAGAAACGCATAAGGCGAACGATATCAAAAGTATCCGAGTCACCAAAAACACAATCGAGAGAAGCGACGTTGGGGGACGGTCGGAAAACAAGACACACGCTCGTCCCGGAAGTCAGGACATTCAACAAGGATATGCACGACCGTAAGAGGGACAATGCAATTAGGACAATAAGGAGCAGGACAGCGCTCCATCAAGTGACCACGAGTTAAGCGAGTATGGCCAATACGCAACCTCGCCAGAGCCGTTTTCCATCGACGGTTACGGTGGTAGGAGGACGGCCACGAGGACACACAACCTGTAAGAGAACGTAGTTTGTTACCAGTAACAGACGACCAACAAGCCTGCCAACGGGTAAGGATGGAGGAATGGAGGAATGGATAACCGGGTAAAAGTTGGAATAAGGAATACCTTTACGAGAGATGGGACAAGAGCGGACAGCTTCCCTAGCGGCAGCATCTGCACGCTCATTTAAATAGACACCAATATGGCTGGGAACCCAACAAAACTCAACCGACTTAAATTTACTGTGAACAAGAAACAGCCAATGCTGGATCTCGACAACCACTGGATGAACCGGATTAAAGGACCGAGAGCCATGAGGGCACTACTAGAGAGTCAACAACAACTACAAAGGAAGATTGACAATGAGAGAGCAGAAGAGACGAAGAGCATAGAGAATAGCATAAAGCTCCGCTGTAAAGAGGCTAGTCTCGGAGGTAAGCGACACATATAAGTGTGATCAGGAAAAACAACAGATAGCCAACACCGTCCGCAGACTTAGACCCATCGGTGAAGACGGAAACGGAGCGGGAGTGAGGAGAAAGAAAAGTGCTCAAGGAAAAGGCGTTTAGAACGTAGGTAGGAGGGGTAAAAGCTTAGTGATGCGGGTCAAGGATGTAAAAAACTGCGGAAGGGGGACTCTCCACGGGGGCAAAGAAGGAACAACACGGGAGAAATATTAGAAATACGAACGGAAAGAGAATCCTGTAAGCGAGATAACCAGACAGAAAAAGAGGAGGTGGGTAAAGAGGAACAGGAACCGCAGGAGGGGCAAAAGTTAAAGCATGACAGAGGCGAGAGGAAGGATGTTGCAAGGATCGCGCAAGATAGCGAAGACAGTAGCGATCACGGCGGTCCTGGAGAGACAGGAAGCCAGTGTCAACATACAAGCTGAGGACAGGAGTCGAACGAAAGGCACCAGAACTGAGGCGCAACCCAGTATGGTGCAAAGCATCAAGACGGCGAAGAGTAGAAGGAGAAGCAGACGAGTAAGCAGGGCAACCATAATCGAGCTTAGACAGGACGAGAGAGGAATGTAAAGCAAGGAGTGTGCGCCTATCCGCTCCCCAAGAAGTATGGGAAATACCGAAGGAGGGAAGGGCCTTAGAGCACTCAACACGGAGGTAAGAGATATGGGGAGACCAAGACAAAACGAGTGTCAAAGAATAACCCCAAAAGCTTCGCGGAATCTGTACTCAAGGGATGACATAAAGTGACAGAAGGACGAAGAAAACCCGTTTCCGAGTAAAAGTCATGGCACAAGTCTTACTAGAAGAGAACATGAAGCCATGATTGGTGGCCCAAGATGACACGGCATCAATCGCAAGTTGAGTCATTTCCAAGCATTTGTGCAGTACACCCAACCCTAATTCTTTTAAGAGGAGTGGTGTGACAATGTCAATGCCATAGTCTGAGCGACCCGACCCCATTTTCTGTTCCCCGGTAGAAGCATGTGATCATATTTATTCCTGTGTAATTTCGTCTTACTAACCACCATTTGACTACCTCAGAAGTGATGTGCGGGCGTGTCTTGGTGACAGGAATCATTCACCCAGGCCAGTCTTGAACTCAGACATATGTTCCAGTGGGAACACGTGGCTGAGTCGGTGTAGACAGTGATTTGTCTGTAATACTTAGCGAAGTATTACTGAGTAGACTGACATATCCCGGGATGGCAAGTTGAGTTATGAGATGGAAGTATTGTCCGTCTGTTAGTAGTAGTGGGCATCAGTATCGGAGACTATAAGTTGCGCCTCTGGTTGTCGATCTGGAGTGGCCTTTCCAGGGCGCAAAGCCAGAGTAGGTTGATATGGGCGTCCCGGCCTGTACCTAGACCGAGACCCATAGGCTTGTTATAAGCTTGTGTGGAAGTCTGCCAGCGTTGGATTGCCTGTGAGAGTGAGAAGAAGTGGTGTTTTGGCACTATGACGATACTGTAGAGGACTGCCCATGATTTACTGAGAAAGGTGAACTCGCCGGTGTGAGGACAATAGAAGACAGACTCAGGGAGGAAATCTTAGTGGTGTACGATAGAACATAGAGGTGGACTCGCCAGGAAATAAGATTGCAGAAGTTTTCATAGTGTCCTGTGTGCATGTGACACATGCTGTGTTATGTCATGTACATATGTGTATATATAGTTAAGAAGTACAATTGATGATGGTTCTGCTTGGTGTTGTTTACCCCTGTTTCCTTTTTCTTTTGTCAGTTCTTAATAACTTACCTATGACTCGGGGTGAGACGCATGTTCACAGAAATGGTACAGCCTATGTGGGGGGTGGACGCCACTGAGAGAGAGGTAACAAACATAGAGCCACTTGGGAGCTCTATCATGTAATCGTTGTTATATTAAAAGTCAGTAACCAGGAATGACTTACATCAACCTTACTACCAAGACTATCTCGCTATACACATCACAAGATCGTTAAGAAGACACTTGGCCCATGAAGTTATAGAAGCCGGTTACTGGCTAACTGATGCATGGGGAATTAGCCAGAGAGAACCTGTTACAGTCTCAGGTAACTGCCAAGAAGAATACGTCAGCAAAGCGACACCTAGGGAATTTCAGGTAGGAGACTCAGTACTGATATGTTCTCCAACGGTAACAGGAAGTTAGAGAGCACATTTTTAGTCCTTAACCCTATTATTAAGAACGTTTATGCTACTAAATATATCCTTAGCACTCAAGACAGGATAAAGAAGCAGATGTTGGTACACGTGAACATGTGAAGCTGTACCAAAGGTCGGAACATTCGCCAGTGACGATAGTGTGCTCAGGGCAAGACCAAGAGGGCAATGGGAGATGTTGAAAGCAAGTTGCATTGAACTAGAGTTGTTGCTCCTCAGGCACCTGAATAACTGGTTGGTAATTTAGCAGAATCTCTGAAGGGATAGGGAACTATCAGAAGAAAGCACCAAGCCATTATGATTATATAGCATTGGAAAGGGGTCAGGATAAGGATTTGGGATGGACGGAAGAAAAAATGGTGTCAACCACTTGGACGGTCGGGGATTGAACGCCGACCTGCATAGTAAGACTGTTGCTCTCATTCCAGCCCAAGTGGTTGTCCTCACCACCCTCCCTCTGGAAGCCCCAGCATCACCTGCCTCTCCACCACCCAATCACCTGCCTCTCCACCACTCACCTCCCCACCACCAGCATACTGCACCTCACCTTTCCCTCCTCTTCCTCATACTCCCCCAACCTCTTAGATCACGCTTGAAAATTACAATGGAGTATACAGTCGTTTTTCATTTTCGTACCCAGAACATGTAATCACGTCCCCTAGGTATTTATTAAAAATGTATAAACACTTTTTCATTGATCACATCACTGTTCAATTCACTCCCAATCATTCGCACTTTTAATTTATCCAGACCTAACCCTAATCATCCATAATTTAAATGTTCCTGAAGGAGGAAGATGTCTTTCATGCAATCAATAATGACGGGTTTCCCATACGAGGTGACGGGAGGACATCACGAGGAGAAAAGGTATCTCAGTTGTGATTTTTGGGGTGATAACTTAGACGAAAAAATAGCTCGGTATCTAGAAGAAGAGAAAGATCGAATGTGTATTAGAATGTCTAACAGGGTTGTACATTAACTGTGCTCAAATAAACACCCGATAGACATTGATCACGTGTTGAGTATCCCAAAAGATTGCTGGGGAAAAAAACTTGTTTTCAATCTGGATGGTGAAGCTGACATCTGTCTTAAACAGGTGTCTTGTCGCCTAAAGGTTTCCTTAGAGGTATGCATTTAGACAACAACGTATCAACAAAACAACAACACATAAACGATGTGTGAATGCGACTGGGTGTCAAAGACATTAATTGGCCAGTAGATATAATTTCCTCAGTGATATTTGAGGATATCACTAAAGTAGAAAAAATGAACAAAGTCAGAATCTTTATTATTCACTAAAAAGAGATGAAAATACTAGTCGTTACTACATCACACTGGCGAGGAAAGGCAGAGGGGAACATAAAGAGATAGTTCCTTTGCTTATGTTGAAAACCCACATCTGGTATTGATTAAAGATTTTAATCGGTATGTATGCAATATGCGCAGCAATCAGAGCTCATACCAAGATGACACATTTTTTTGTCACTTGTTTAATTTATCTTTCACCCACGCATATGCTGACTCACGAGGGTACTTGTAAGTACATCAACCCTCAAGTTTTATTCAGACGACAGACAATCACATTCCGTAACTACGGTCGTGGCTACGGTATATGTTAGATCGATCTAACTCTAAAGACATGATTCTAGTTGTGCTTGCGGGGGTGAGCTCTGGCTCTTGGTCCCGCTCTCAACCGTCAATCAACAGGTGTACAGTTTCCTGAGCCTTGGGCTCTATCATATCTACACTTGAAACTGTGTATGGAGTCAGCCTCCACCACATCGCTTCCTAATGCATTCCATTTGTCAAACCACTCTGACACTAAAAAAGTTCTTTCTAATATCTCTGTGGCTCATTTGGGCACTCAGTTCCACCTGTGTCCCCTAGTGCGTGTGCCCCTTGTGTTAAACAGCCTGTCTTTATCAACCCTGTCGATTCCCCTGAGAATCTTGAATGTGGTGATCATGTCCCCCCTAACTCTTCTGTCTTCCAACGAAGTGAGGTTTAATTCCTGCAGTCGCTCCTCGTAGCTCATACCTCTCAGCTCGGGTACTAGTCTGGTGGCAAACCTTTGAACCTTTTCCAGTTTAGTCTTATGCTTGACTAGATAGGGACTCCATGCTGGAGCCGCATACTCCAGGATTGGTCTGACATATGTGGTATATAATGTTCTGAAAGATTCCTTACACAAGTTTCTAAAGGCCGTTCTTATGTTAGCCAACCTGGCATATGCTGCTGATGTTATCCTCTTGATATGAGCTTCAGGGGACAGGTCTGGCGTGATATCAACCCCCAGGTCTTTCTCTCTCTCTGACTCTTGAAGTATTTCATCTCCCAAATGATACCTTGTATCTGGTCTCCTGCTTCCTACCCCTATCTTCATTACATTACATTTGCTTGGGTTAAACTCTAACAGCCATTTGTTCGACCATTCCTGCAGCTTGTCCAGGTCTTCTTGAAGTCTCAAGCTGTCCTCCTCTGTCTTAATCCTTCTCATAATTTTGGCGTCGTCAGCAAACATTGAGAGGAATGAGTCTATACCCTCTGGGAGATCATTTACGTATATCAGAAACAGGATAGGTCCAAGTACAGAGCCCTGTGGGACTCCACTGGTGACTTCACGCCAGTCTGAGGTCTCACCCTCACTGTAACTCTCTGTTTCTATTGCTTAGGTACTCCCTTATCCACTGGAGCGCCCTACCTGTTACTCCTGCCTGTTTCTCCAGCTTATGCATCAACCTTTTATGGGGTACTGTGTCAAAGGCTTTCCGACAGTCCAAAAAAATGCAGTCCGCCCACCCTTCTCTTTCTTGCTTAATTCTTGTCACCTGATCGTAGAATTCTATCAAGCCTGTAAGGCAAGATTTACCCTCCCTGAACCCATGTTGATGGGTTGTCACGAAGTCTTTCTCTCCAGATGTGTTACTAGGTTTTTTCTCACAATCTTCTCCATCACCTTGCATGGTATACAAGTTAAGGACACTGGCCTGTAGTTCAGTGCCTCTTGTCTGTCACCTTTTTGTATATTGGTACTACATTAGCAGTCTTCCATATTTCTGGTAGGTCCCCCGTTTCCAGTGACTTACTATACACTATGGAGAGTGGTAAGCAAAGTGCTCCTGCACACTCTTTCAATACCCATGGCGAGATTCCATCCGGCCCAACAGCTTTTCTCACATCCAGCTCCAATAGTGCTTTTTGACCTCATCTCTTGTAATTTCGAACCTATCCAAGGTCACCTGGTTTGCTGCCACCTCTCCCAGCGCCGTGATATCTCCCTGTTCTATTGTAAAGACCTCCTGGAACCTTTTGTTGAGTTCTTCACACACCTCTTTGTCATTCTCTGTGTACCTGTCCTCGCCCACCCTAAGTTTAATCACCTGTTCCTTCACTGTTGTCTTCCTCCTGATGTGACTGTGTAGTAGCTTTGGTTCAGTCTTGGCTTTGTTAGCTATATCATTTTCATACCTTTTCTCAGCTGCTCTTCTCACACTGACATACTCGTTCCTGGTTCTCTGGTATCTCTCTCTACTTTCTGGTGTTCTGTTATTACGAAAGTTCCTCCATGCCCTTTTGTTCAGCTCTTTTGCTTTCATACATTCCCTATTAAACCACGGATTCTTCCTTGCTTCTCTGTTTTCTCCTGTTGGGCTGGGACAAACCTGCTTACAGCCTCCTGACATTTTGGGTGACATAGTCCATCATGTCTTGTACGGACTTGGTTCCGAGTTCTGTGTCCCAATGTATATCCCATAGGAATTTATTCATCTCCTCATAGTTTCCCTTTCTGTACGCCAGCCCTTTGGTTCCCAGTTCTTTTTTGGGGGTGATAATTCCTAGCTCAACCAGGTACTCAAAGCTCAATACACTATGATCACTCATTCCCAAGGGGGCTTCCAACTTAACTTTCCTTATATCCGACTCATTTAGGGTAAATATCAAATCCAGCAAGGCTGGTACATCCCCTCCTCTCATTCTTGTCGGTCCCTTGACGTGTTGACTTAGAAAGTTTCTTGTTGCCACATCCAGCAGCTTAGCTCTCCACGTGTCTGGGCCTCCGTATGGGTCTCTGTTCCCCCAATCTATCTTCCCATGGTTGAAGTCTCCCATGATTAGAAGTCTGGATCCGTTCCTGCTAGCCACAGAAGCTGCTCTCTCTATTATATTGATGGTGGCCATGTTGTTTCCATCATATTCCTGTCTGGGTCTTCTGTCATTCGGTGGGGGGTTATATATGACTACTATTATAATTTTCTGTCCTCCAGTTGCAATGGTGCCTGATATGTAGTCCCTGAAACCTTCACAGTTCTGAATTACCATCTCTTCGAAACTCCAACCTTCTCTTAGTAGCAAAGCCACACCACCTCCTCCTCTCCCTTCTCTCTCTTTCCTCACTACATAGTAGCCCTGTGGAAACACTGCATTTGTTATGATTTTCGTTAGCTTTGTTTCTGTGAGTGCTATTATGTCTGGTTTTCTTCTAGTGCCCACTCTCCAAGTTCACTAGTTTTATTTGTAATCCCAAATAAAATAATCTGTAGGGTGTAGGTCATGCTGGGTCTGTAGGGTGTAGGTCATGCTGGGTCTGTAGGGTGTAGGTCATGCTGGGTCTGTAGGGTGTAGGTCATGCTGGGTCTGTAGGGTGTAGGTCATGCTGGGTCTGTAGGGTGTAGGTCATGCTGGGTCTGTAGGGTGTAGGTCATGCTGGGTCTGTAGGGTGTAGGTCATGCTGGGTCTGTAGGGTGTAGGTCATGCTGGGTCTGTAGGGTGTAAGTCATGCTGGGTCTGTAGGGTGTAGGTCATGCTGGGTCTGTAGGGTGTAGGTCATGCTGGGTCTGTAGGGTGTAGGTCATGCTGGGTCTGTAGGGTGTAGGTCATGCTGGGTCTGTAGGGTGTAGGTCATGCTGGGTCTGTAGGGTGTAGGTCATGCTGGGTCTGTAGGGTGTAGGTCATGCTGGGTCTGTAGGGTGTAGGTCATGCTGGGTCTGTAGGGTGTAGGTCATGCTGGGTCTGTAGGGTGTAGGTCATGCTGGGTCTGTAGGGTGTAGGTCATGCTGGGTCTGTAGGGTGTAGGTCATGCTGGGTCTGTAGGGTGTAGGTCATGCTGGGTCTGTAGGGTGTAGGTCATGCTGGGTCTGTAGGGTGTAGGTCATGCTGGGTCTGTAGGGTGTAGGTCACTGTGACAGGTCTGTAGGGTGTAGGTCATGCTGGGTCTGTAGGGTGTAGGTCATGCTGGCAAGTCTACAAGGTGTTAATCGTTATAAATTGTAGAATTATACCATTAGCGTATATATACCAAGCCCACCAACATAGGCTTATGCCTGAACGGTAGAAGTGAGTGCCCCCAAAGATACAAAGCCAGTGTTCTCAACACTTATATTCGTCGAGCGCTTACCCACTGCTCTGAATGGAGCAACGTGAGTAGAGAGTTTGAAAGAATAACTCAGGTATTGGTGAACAATGGATATAACAACACAGAAATAAACACTACTATAAGACAACACTTGGACTGATGGTACAATTCTGAACCTAGAACAGAAACCACAACACCTCCAATAAAATTATATTACAAATCAACCATGCACAGTGAACATAAAAAAGAAGAAAGAATAATGAAAGACAATCCATAAAGGAGTAAAAAGCATTACTCCTAACCAAAACATAGACCTGATCATATTCTATAAAACCAAGAAGACTTCCGAACTCCTTATCAAAAACAGTCCGAAGCCGACAGAGAACCCTCTACAGCAGTCAAGCGTTGTATACATGTACACTTGCCCCCACGAAGGATGTAACCTTCAATCTAAGTACATAGGTATGACGTCGACCAAGCTGACAAGGCGTTTGACCTGTCATCTTCTATCAGGTGCCACTAACAATCACATGAGACAAGCCCATGACATCGCCCTAACAAGAGAAATGTTGAATAAAAAAACTTGTATAATAGACAAAACCCAAGATGTAAGAAGATTATACATGTTTGAAGCAATCTACGAAAAAATAAAATAACCTAACATAAATACCCAAATTACGGAACTATCCACTCTACCCACCATGAGAGTAAGAACAAGACCGGAACATGAAGATGCCAACATAGAGGACACTGCTCAACACGCCACACCTACTACACCTGATTAATCTTTGTATATGCTTCGTCCCTATTTATGTCCCCCTATTCTTCCCTTATTTATGCCCTATTCTTCTTTTATGATGTTCTCCTCACCTATTTATTTTATGCACCTAACCTTCCTAATGGTATATATCCAATACGTCCAGTACTGTCCCTTTACGGGCTCACTATAGCCCGTGCTACGTGGACACTTCATTCTGAGTAGCTAAATCTAAAGCAACAACAGCAACACTGTCCCTTCACTTGAGAATGAACCATGTAGGTTTGAAACGTTGCGTAGTGTAATACATTCTACAGTTAATTATTTATTTTTCTTCACCTCGAACAAAGATGACATTTGGAGAAATCCTCTTCTAATTAAACAAAAATGCAAGAGTACCAGTCAGGGGGGATAGAAGCCCTATATATTATATATATATATATATATATATATATATATATATATATATATATATATATATATATATATATATATAAACGTATGGNAAAATTGCTTTAAAAATTATTCCCAATGAATCCCACTGGAACCTTGTAAAGAGCTTCCTAGCCGTACGTTTCTCTCTCTCTCTCTCTCGTTATATTTACTTGAAGTGTGACATATATGGACAATCATGTTATTAATGACCAAATGACATAACAGACTACGCTGAGGGGCGAATGCTCTTATCAATAGTCCACTCAGCCAGTATGTGTGCAGTAGTGTTTCGCTGTGGTGGTGGAGTGTGGTAGCTGGTAGCAGATGGTGGTAGCGACGTTAGTCATGTTCCCGGAGTAATTGTGGTAGCAGTGAGTTGATAGCCACAGTAAAGTTTCTCCTCTCCTTGCTATTGAAGTGAAAGGAAACGTGAAGGGGCAATTGCAGTTTCTAGAGAGTATGAGTATGACATATATGTGTTTTCTTATTTATTTAAACACAATTTGTTTTTCCCTCACTTTTTTTTTTACTCTGAAACATCGTACCTGACAAAGTTCTTCCTATATTCTTGTACTTTCACTAAACCAAACTTATACTCTATACGCTCTATTTTTTATATGAACTTTTTTTAATAGACATTCTCTACTAGGAGTTGATCATAACTACTTCTCATTTCAAGCTACGCCCTCCACTTCTCATTTAATCTATGGTCTTACACACTACTGCCTATTTAACACTAAAACCTTGCTTTATACCTCTTCTTTTAATCTACAGGCTTGCTTCCTAATTCCTTTTTTAGTTTACGGTCTTGCACACTACGTCACATTTAAGTCTTTGGCTCTGTACTTTTTTGTTTTTAAATAATCCCGAAAAAAGTCTACGGATTTCACAAACGGCGTGCATGGTCATAGTCCCTTTTTCTACTACTTAGGTCACAGTACTCACCTAATTATATTCACCTAATTGTGCTTGCAGGGGTTGCTCTGGCTCTTTGGTCCCGCCTCTCAACCGTCAATCAACTGGTGTACAGGTTCCTGAGCCTATTGGGCTCTATCATATCTACACTTGAAACTGTGTATGGAGTCAGCCTCCACCACATCACTTCCTAATGCATTCCATTTATTAACTACTCTGACACTGAAAAAATTCTTTCTAACGTCACAGTGGCAAGTCTGCAAGGTGTAGGTCACTGTGACAGGTCTGTAGGGTGTAGGTCATGCTGGGTCTGTAGGGTGTAAGTCATGCTGGGTCTGTAGGGTGTAGGTCATGCTGGGTCTGTAGGGTGTAGGTCATGCTGGGTCTGTAGGGTGTAGGTCATGCTGGGTCTGTAGGGTGTAGGTCATGCTGGGTCTGTAGGGTGTAGGTCATGCTGGGTCTGTAGGTGTAGGTCATGCTGGGTCTGTAGGTGTAAGTCATGCTGGTCTGTAGGGTGTAGATCATGCTGGGTCTGTAGGGTGTAGGTCATGCTGGGTCTGTAGGGTGTAGGTCACTGTGACAGGTCTGTAGGGTGTAGGTCATGCTGGGTCTGTAGGGTGTAGGTTATGCTGGGTCTGTAGGGTGTAGGTCATGCTGGCAAGTCTACAAGGTGTTAATCGTTATAAATTGTAGAATTATACCATTAGCGTATATATACCAAGCCCACCAACATAGGCTTATGCCTGAACGGTAGAAGTGAGTGCCCCAAAGATACAAAGCCAGTGTTCTCAACACTTATATTCGTCGAGCGCTTACCCACTGCTCTGAATGGAGCAACGTGAGTAGAGAGTTTGAAAGAATAACTCAGGTATTGGTGAACAATGGATATAGCAACACAGAAATAAACACTACTATAAGACAACACTTGGACTGATGGTACAATTCTGAACCTAGAACAGAAACCACAATACCTCCAATAAAATTATATTACAAATCAACCATGCACAGTGAACATAAAAAAGAAGAAAGGATAATGAAAGACAATCCATAAAGGAGTAAAAAGCATACTCCTAACCAAAACACAGACCTGATCATATTCTATAAAACAAAGAAGACTTCCGAACTCCTTATTAATAACAGCCCAAGCCGACGGAGAACCCTCTACAGCAGTCAAGCGTTGTATACATGTACACTTGCCCCCACGAAGGATGTAACCTTCAATCTAAGTACATAGGTATGACGTCGACCAAGCTGACAAGGCGTTTGACCTGTCATCTTCTATCAGGTGCCACTAACAATCACATGAGACAAGCCCATGACATCACCCTAACAAGAGAAATGTTGAATAAAAACACTTGTATAATAGACAAACCCAAGATGTAAGAAAATTATACATTTTTGAAGTAATCTATAAAAAAATAAAACAACCTACCATAAATACCCAAATCACGGAACTATTTACTCTACCCACCATGAGTGTAAGAACAAGACCAGAACATGAAGATACCAACATAGAAGACACTGCCCAACACCCACACCTACTACACCTGATTAATCTTTGTATATGCTTCGTCCCTATTTATGTCCCCCTATTCTTCCCTTATTTATGCCCTATTCTTCTTTTATGATGTTCTCCTCACCTATTTTATGCACCTAACCTTCCTAATGGTATATATCCAATACGTCCAGTACTGTCCCTTTACGGGCTCACTATAGCCCGTGCTACGTGGACACTTCATTCTGAGTAGCTAAATCTAAAGCAACAACAGCAACACTGTCCCTTCACTTGAGAATGAACCATGTAGGTTTGAAATGTTGCGAAGTGTAATACATTCTACAGTTAATAATTTATTTTTCTTCACCTCGAACAAAGATGACATTTGGAGAAATCCTCTTCTAATTAAACAAAATGCAAGAGTACCAGTCAGGGGGATAGAAGCCCTATATATATATATATATATTATATATATATATATATATATATATATATATATATATATATATATATATATATATATATATAACGTATGGATGAATGACTTTACACAGGAGATATTGATAAGGTATTAAATGTATCAACATGGAGTGTGACATGTTGGCAGCTTAAGTTCTTCTGTCTGCTTCCGTTCCTGTTACAGGGTTATTCGTTACCCCAACTGACTTCAACCAAAATATAAAACTAACAATATCGTATAAGGGTAAGAAAACGGCCAACCTGCTAACGAAGAATGCTCCCGACACCAAGAAAAACGCCTTGAAAGGGACCAACGATGTCTACGCCTTCACACTTGGGATTGTCAGACCCAAAGATCTCAGTATATAGGCAAGACAACAACGTCCTTCTCTAGGCGATTAACAATATACAAACAACAGGGCTCCATCAAGGAGCATATAATCACCACACACAACGAGACGATCACCAGGGATATTTTGACGAGCAACACCGAAATAATTGATAGATACAATGATAATAGAAGATTAGATATCAGTGAGGCGCTGCATATCAAGATATCTAAAAGCCATACCAGCTAATACAAAGTTACACTCTACCCACTTCAAGACCCCGGACCAATGCAGAAGCAGGAATGAATGACCCTGCAAGAGGAACGGAAGCAACCAGAAGAATATAAGCTGCCAACTTGTTACACTTTATGTTCATACATATATTGCCTTTCCGTTAATGCTTATATTCGTTTATGGGGTGAAGTGATAGGACATGAATCAATGGGTACATTGTGTGTTTTATGTTCTTGCTTCTGTGTTGGTTCGGGGTCTTGAAGTGGGTAGAATGTAATTATGTGTTAATTGGCTGTTGATTGCTGGTTTTGAATTGTTGATATTTAACACATAAAAAAGTCTAAACCCCCACCTCCCCCCCCCTCTGATCATGACCTCCACAACCCCACCTTTCTCTCAGTCATTCACAATACACTGGAAGATTAACATTAAGCCATATGCCACCTGGCTTATGCCACCTGGCTTATGCCACCTGACATATGCCACCTGGCTTATGCCACCTGACTTATGCCACCTGGCTTATGCCACCTGGCTTATGCCACCTGACATATGCCACCTGGCTTATGCCACCTGACTTATGCCACCCACCTTCTAGGCTGGCTGGAGGGAGCCTGTAGAAGCGCCGGTGCCTGTGGGCGTCCTCCCTCAACTGTACTCTGGAGGGCAGTGTGAGGAGGTCGAGGAGAGTCTCGCGGTCCACCAGGGGTTGGTAGCGGCCGCTGGAGGAGCAGAAGACCACCTTGCTGGAGCGGACGTACTCTCTCCTGCAGCTGAGGTTGATCTGCACCTCTGGCTCCGTCTCCGCCTCCTGCGGTAGTCATCATAGCTCTCATCAACTTATACCATTACTGTCTATACTGTTACAAGGTGTAAACTAGTCCTATCAGCACTACTCATATTCAACACTGATCAGTTCTAAATAGCTCTGTTCCCTCAATACTCTATAAAAGACTCCTTACAGTGTGTGGTTCAGTTATGCTAATAATAATAATAAGAAGGATTGTGTCTCTTAATTATATTAATGTCTCTTATACATTATACATTCATCAGTTTTAAGCTAACCTATATCACTGAAATTGTGAGATTGTAACAATTCTAACAACTTGCTGCTACCATTGTAACATTAGCTGACAATCAAACACTGCTCTAACACTCACTGTAATGGTTGCTGTTAATTTGTAACCCAAGGCTGTAACAATTGTATTGTATAACCCCAAAGAACTGGGAAGAGTCCGCCCTCACAGTGGAAAATACTCAAGCTAGTTATTAGGGAGAGGGAGGAGAAATGACCAACTTGTTAAAGATATCTCCACAGTCAATACAGACCAGATGGATAAGGTTATTCGTTTCAAAACAAATAAATGCCGCCACCACTCCTCCCAGAACTTTATTACAATTGGCTATTTGACTTAGGAGGAGACCAGTTAACTAGCACCAGTGCTTAAGGACTTTAAACTATCTTACTGGGTGAATCCAATTCCTGCTATCTTGGCTTCATGAATGACAGAGGAAATATACTCATAAAATGCTCATAAGGTCACAGGTAATGGGCAAAACAATTCAAGATCAATGTCTCAGAAATAATTACTGGAAATATAAATACTCAGGAGACAGTTAATAGTCAATTTATTTAATAATGCAAATTAATTATCCCTAAGTTAGTATAACATCCTATTCCCTAAGAGGCATGGCAGTGGACTAAAAACTGGACGAGGAACTGAAAACAGACAATTACCTTTTCCGCTGCTCTCTCCTCAGCCCATGTCGTGGCTCCGTGGTTGATCACCCCCTCCCCCGCCCTAACACTTCCAGGTCATACTAAAACATTTTGTCCTGGCATCCTGCACGGTGAAGTTTCGGCTCCACCCTTAAGGCTATCTTGCCTTAGAAGCTCCACCCCTAAGGCTATCTTGCCTTAGAAGTTTCACCCCCTAAGGCTATCTTGCCTTAGAAGCTCCACCCCTAAGGCTATCTTGCCTTACAAGCTCCTCCCCTCTTCTAGCTAGAACAAATCAGCGTGAACCAGGCCCAGAGTTCTGGCACCCTCAGCCACTGACAGTTTGACGATGTCGAAGTCATCTGTACTCATCTAGTTGTGCTTGCGAGGGTTGAGCTTTGGCTCGTTGATCTCGCCACTCAACTGTCCGTCAACTGGTGTACAGATTATTGAGCCTATTGGGCTCTATTACATCAAATTCGAAACTGAGTATGGGGTCTGCCTTCACCACATCATTTCCAAGCATCTGTGCAGTACACCCAACCCTAATTCTTTTAAGAGGTGTGGTGTGACAATGTCAATGCCATATGTTGAGCGCACCCGACCCCATTTTCTGTTCCCCGGTAGAAGGCTGTGATCATATTTGATTCCTGTGTAATTTCTGTCTTACTAACCACATTTGTACTCCTCAGAAGTGATGTGCGGGGTATCATGGTAGACAGGAAGCAGTTCACCCAGGGCAGTCCTGAACTCAGCCACGTGTTCCAGTGGGAACACGTGGCTGAGTCGGTGTAGACAGTGATTTGTCTGTAATACTTAGCGAAGTATTACTGAGTAGACTGACATATCCCGGGATGGCAAGTTGAGTTATGAGATGGAAGTATTGTCCGTCTGTTAGTAGTAGTGGGCATCAGTATCAGGAGACTATGAAGTTGCGCTCTGGTTGTC
>WNGS01157728.1:128342-138796 GCA_020271785.1 Procambarus virginalis
GAGCTTCTAAGGCAAGATAGCCTTAGGGGTGGAGCTTCTAAGGCAAGATAGCCTTAGGGGTGGAGCTTCTAAGGCAAGATAGCCTTAGGGTGGAGCTTCTAGGCAAGATAGCCTTAGGGGTGGAGCTTGTAAGGCAAGATAGCCTTAGGGGGTGGAGCTTCTAAGGCAAGATAGCCTTAGGGGGTGGAGCTTCTAAGGCAGATAGCTTTAGGGGTGGAGCTTCTAAGGCAAGATAGCCTTAGGGGTGGAGCTTCTAAGGCAAGATAGCCTTAGGGGTGAGCTTCTAAGGCAAGATAGCTTTAGGGGTGGAGCTTCTAAGGCAAGATAGCCTTAGGGGGGAGCTTCTAAGCAAGATAGCCTTAGGGGTGGAGCTTCTAAGGCAAGATAGCTTTAGGGGTGGAGCTTCTAAGGCAAGATAGCCTTAGGGGTGGAGCTTCTAAGGCAAGATAGCTTTAGGGGTGGAGCTTCTAAGGCAAGATAGCCTTAGGGTGGAGCTTCTAAGGCAAGATAGCCTTAGGGGGTGGAGCTTCTAAGGCAAGATAGCCTTAGGAGGTGGAGGTTCTAAGGCAAGATAGCCTTAAGGGTGGAGCCGAAACTTTACCGTGCAGGATGCCAGGACAAAATGTTTTAGTGTGACCTGGAAGTGTTAGGGCGGGAGGAGGGGTGATCAACCACGGAGCCACAACATGGGCTGAGGAGAGAGCAGCGGAAAAGGTAATTGTCTGTTTTCAGTTCCTCGTCCAGTTTTTAGTCCACTGCCATGCCTCTTAGGGAATAGGATGTTATACTAACTTAGGATAATTAATTTGCATTATTAAATAAATTGACTATTAACTGTCTCCTGAGTATTTATATTTCCAGTAATTATTTCTGAGACATTGATCTTGAATTGTTTTGCCCATTACCTGTGACCTTATAGCATTTATGAGTATATTTCCTCTGTCATTCATGAAGCCAAGATAGCAGGAATTGGATTCACCCAGTAAGATAGTTTAAAGTCCTTAAGCACTGGTGCTAGTTAACTGGTCTCCTTCTGAGTCAAATCGCCAATTGTAATAAAGTTCTGGAGGAGTGGTGGCGGCATTTATTTGTTTTGAAACGAATAACCTTATCCATTTGGTCTGTATTGACTGTGGAGATATCTTTAACATGTTGGTCATTTCTCCTCCCTCTCCCTAATAACTAGCTTGAGCATTTTCCACTGTGAGGACGGACTCTTCCCAGTTCTTTGGGGTTATACAATACAATTGTTACAGCCTTGGGTTACAAATTAACAGCAACCATTACAGTGAGTGTTACAGCAGTGTTTGATTGTCAGCTAATGTTACAATGGTAGCAGCAAGTTGTTAGAATTGTTACAATCTCACAATTTCAGTGATATAGGTTAGCTTAAAACTGATGAATGTATAATGTATAAGAGACATTAATATAATTAAGAGAGACAATCCATCTTATTATTATTATTAGCATACCCTGGAAACACAAACCGTAACTGTCTCTATTTTCCGCTTGTTACAACTTGTAATAAAGTTGTTACATCTTGGCTTAACGTGTTTATGACGTATTAGAACCTTGTTACAACTGGCTATATTGGTTGTTATAACTGGTTAGGAGGTGTTAAAACTTGTTCGAACGTTGTACCAACGTCGTAGTTACGGTGTGTGTTTGGCGGGTAACAACTGAACCACACACTGTAAGGAGTCTTTTATAGAGTATTGAGGGAACAGAGCTATTTAGAACTGATCAGTGTTGAATATGAGTAGTGCTGATAGGACTAGTTTACACCTTGTAACAGTATAGACAGTAATGGTATAAGTTGATGAGAGCTATGATGACTACCGCAGGAGGCGGAGACAGAGCCAGAGGTGCAGATCAACCTCAGCTGCAGGAGAGAGTACGTCCGCTCCAGCAAGGTGGTCTTCTGCTCCTCCAGCGGCCGCTACCAGCCCCTGGTGGACCGCGAGACTCTCCTCGACCTCCTCACACTGCCCTCCAGAGTACAGTTGAGGGAGGACGCCCACAGGCACCGGCGCTTCTACAGGCTCCCTCCCGCCAGCCTAGAAGGTGGGTGGCATATGTCAGGTGGCATAAGCCAGGTGGCATATGTCAGGTGGCATAAGCCAGGTGGCATATGTCAGGTGGCATAAGCCAGGTGGCATATGTCAGGTGGCACAAGCCAGGTGGCATATGTCAGGTGGCATAAGCCAGGTGGCATATGTCAGGTGGCATAAGCCAGGTGGCATAAGCCAGGTGGCATATGGCTTAATG
Source organism: Procambarus virginalis (assembly GCA_020271785.1). NCBI lineage: Eukaryota > Metazoa > Arthropoda > Malacostraca > Decapoda > Cambaridae > Procambarus > Procambarus virginalis. The sequence goes on from WNGS01157728.1 coordinate 130,611, forward strand.
TTAATCTTCCAGTGTATTGTGAATGACTGAGAGAAAGGTGGGGTTGTGGAGGTCATGACCAGAGGGGGGGGGAGGTGGGGGTTTAGACTTTTTATGTGTTAAATATCAACAATTCAAAACCAGCAATCAACAGCCAATTAACACATAATTACATTCTACCCACTTCAAGACTCCGAACCAACACAGAAGCAAGAAGATAAAACACACAATGTACCCATTGATTCATGTCCTATCACTTCACTCCATAAACGAATATAAGCATTAACGGAAAGGCAATATATGTATGTACATAAAGTGTAACATGTTGGCAGCTTATATTCTTCTGGTTGCTTCAGTTCCTCTTGCAGGGTCATTCTTTCCTGCTTCTGCATTGGTCCGGGGTCTTGAAGTGGGTAGAGTGTAACTGTGTATTAGCTGGTTTAGATATCTTGATATGCGGCGCTTCACTGATATCTAATCTTCTATTATCATTGTATCTATCAATTATTTCGGTGTTGCTCGTCAAAATGTCCCTGGTGATCGTCTCGTTGTGTGTGGTGATTATATGCTCCTTGATGGAGCTCTGTTGTTTGTATATTGTTAATCGCCTAGAGAAGGACGTTGTTGTCTTGCCTATATACTGAGATCTTTGGGTCTGACAATCCCAAGTGTGAAGGCGTAGACAACGTTGGTCCCTTTCAAGGCGTTTTTCTTGGTGTCGGGAGCATTCTTCGTTAGCAGGTTGGCGGTTTTCTTACCCTTATACGATATTGTTAGTTTTATATTTTGGTTGAAGTCAGTTGGGGTAACGAATAACCCTGTAACAGGAACGGAAGCAGACAGAAGAACTTAAGCTGCCAACATGTCACACTCCATGTTGATACATTTAATACCTTATCAATATCTCCTGTGTAAAGTCATTCATCCATACGTTATATATATATATATATATATATATATATATATATATATATATATATATATATATATATATATATATATATATATATATATATAGGGCTTCTATCCCCCCTGACTGGTACTCTTGCATTTTGTTTAATTAGAAGAGGATTTCTCCAAATGTCATCTTTGTTCGAGGTGAAGAAAAATAAATTATTAACTGTAGAATGTATTACACTTCGCAACATTTCAAACCTACATGGTTCATTCTCAAGTGAAGGGACAGTGTTGCTGTTGTTGCTTTAGATTTAGCTACTCAGAATGAAGTGTCCACGTAGCACGGGCTATAGTGAGCCCGTAAAGGGACAGTACTGGACGTATTGGATATATACCATTAGGAAGGTTAGGTGCATAAAAAATAGGTGAGGAGAACATCATAAAAGAAGAATAGGGCATAAATAAGGGAAGAATAGGGGGACATAAATAGGGACGAAGCATATACAAAGATTAATCAGGTGTAGTAGGTGTGGCGTGTTGGGCAGTGTCTTCTATGTTGGTATCTTCATGTTCTGGTCTTGTTCTTACACTCATGGTGGGTAGAGTAAATAGTTCCGTGATTTGGGTATTTATGGTAGGTTGTTTTATTTTTTTATAGATTACTTCAAAAATGTATAATTTTCTTACATCTTGGGTTTTGTCTATTATACAAGTGTTTTTATTCAACATTTCTCTTGTTAGGGTGATGTCATGGGCTTGTCTCATGTGATTGTTAGTGGCACCTGATAGAAGATGACAGGTCAAACGCCTTGTCAGCTTGGTCGACGTCATACCTATGTACTTAGATTGAAGGTTACATCCTTCGTGGGGGCAAGTGTACATGTATACAACGCTTGACTGCTGTAGAGGGTTCTCCGTCGGCTTTGGGCTGTTTTTAATAAGGAGTTCGGAAGTCTTCTTTGTTTTATAGAATATGATCAGGTCTATGTTTTGGTTAGGAGTAATGCTTTTTACTCCTTTATGGATTGTCTTTCATTATTCTTTCTTCTTTTTTATGTTCACTGTGCATGGTGGATTTGTAATATAATTTTATTGGAGGTATTGTGGTTTCTGTTCTAGGTTCAGAATTGTACCATCAGTCCAAGTGTTGTCTTATAGTAGTGTTTATTTCTGTGTTGCTATATCCATTGTTCACCACCACCTGAGTTATTCTTTCAAACTCTCTACTCACGTTGCTCCATTCAGAGCAGTGGGTAAGCGCTCGACGAATATAAGTGTTGAGAACACTGGCTTTGTATCTTTGGGGCACTCACTTCTACCGTTCAGGCACAAGCCTATGTTGGTGGGCTTGGTATATATACGCTAATGGTATAATTCTACAATTTATAACGATTAACACCTTGTAGACTTGCCAGCATGACCTACACCCTACAGACCCAGCATGACCTACACCCTACAGACCCAGCATGACCTACACCCTACAGACCTGTCACAGTGACCTACACCCTACAGACCCAGCATGACCTACACCCTACAGACCCAGCATGACCTACACCCTACAGACCCAGCATGACCTACACCCTACAGACCCAGCATGACCTACACCCTACAGACCCAGCATGACCTACACCCTACAGACCCAGCATGACCTACACCCTACAGACCCAGCATGACCTACACCTTACAGACCTGTCACAGTGACCTACACCTTGCAGACTTGCCACTGTGACGTTAGAAAGAATTTTTTCAGTGTCAGAGTAGTTAATAAATGGAATGCATTAGGAAGTGATGTGGTGGAGGCTGACTCCATACACAGTTTCAAGTGTAGATATGATAGAGCCCAATAGGCTCAGGAACCTGTACACCAGTTGATTGACGGTTGAGAGGCGGGACCAAAGAGCCAGAGCTCAACCCCTGCAAGCGCAATTAGGTGAATATAATTAGGTGAGTACTGTGACCTAAGTAGTAGAAAAAGGGACTATGACCATGCACGCCGTTTGTGAAATCCGTAGACTTTTTTCGGGATTATTTAAAAACAAAAAAGTACAGAGCCAAAGACTTAAATGTGACGTAGTGTGCAAGACCGTAAACTAAAAAAGGAATTAGGAAGCAAGCCTGTAGATTAAAAAGAAGAGGTATAAGCAAGGTTTTAGTGTTAAATAGGCAGTAGTGTGTAAGACCATAGATTAAATGAGAAGTGGAGGGCGTAGCTTGAAATGAGAAGTAGTTATGATCAAATCCTTAGTAGAGAATGTCTATTAAAAAAAGTTCATATAAAAAATAGAGCGTATAGAGTATAAGTTTGGTTTAGTGAAAGTACAAGAATATAGGAAGAACTTTGTCAGGTACGATGTTTCAGAGTAAAAAAAAAGTGAGGGAAAAACAAATTGTGTTTAAATAAATAAGAAAACACATATATGTCATACTCATACTCTCTAGAAACTGCAATTGCCCCTTCACGTTTCCTTTCACTTCAGTAGCAAGGAGAGGAGAAACTTTACTGTGCCTATCAACTCACTGCTACCACAATTACTCCGGGAACATGACTTGCGTCGCCTACCACCATCTGCTACCAGCTACCACACTCCACCACCACAGCCAACACTACTACACACATACTGGCTGAGTGGACTATTGATAAGAGCATTCACCCCCTCAGCGTAGTCTGTTATGTCATTTGGTCATTAATAACATGATTTGTCCATATATGTCACACTTCAAGTAAATATAACGAGAGAGAGAGAGAGAGAAACGTACGGCTAGGAAGCTCTTTACAAGGTTCCAGTGGGATTCATTGGGAATAATTTTTTAAAGCAATTTTTCCAACTATACATAGATAAAGTTGAATCTCAGTCAGGCAGTCATTTTTTTTGCCCAGGAAAGACAATAAGAACATTTTACTTGATAATAAAGTTATTTCTCACCTAAGCCCACCAAACACGATGTTCCTCTCTGACTACCAGCCCACTACTATAAGTCCAGCTACCAGGCAGCATCTCCCAGAGGGGTAGCACCCTACCACTGCTACCTGGCCCACCTGCTCACCAATGCTCCCACCACCACCTCCCTCCCACAAGCGTAATAATCTTTAAACAGATTATCATTCATTCTTTATAACATCTTATATCTTAACCTACTTTTAAGGAAATAGTTATTGCTAGCCAGCGAGTAGAAATATTCATCAGAGAGTTATTTTCATCTTGATGATTAAGCATACTCTATCTCTTTTTTCTTTCACTGGTTCATCTGTCTTTGTCCCCACCTTGTGAGGATAATTTCACGTATTAGATACAAATTAATAAGAGACAAGCTCATAGTGAGAGAGAAAGAGTAATGCAAGCTTTCATTTGTAAGATCCTATCGAGGAATCTTGTGAACTTGTGAGTCTACCTTTACCCCCAAGCAGTAGATATTGACAGTCTTCATCCACAAGCGTTTCATCTGCACACCTCTAGATAGCCAACATACCTTGACTGTAGTAGTAATTAAGAGCTTAACATAGTATAAATTTCATAAGATAGTCAGAAAGATATGTTTTGCTTCTACTGAGAGGGTAATGGGGTGAATTAATTATTTGCCGAGTGCTAGAGATCTACCCTCACCATAGTTTGCACCCAATTTGATATAGATACGTATTCACTTTAATTCACTTCAGTATCTCTCTCTCAGTCCAAGTCTTGCACACTACTTCTCATTTAACTCTACACCCTTGCTTATACCACTTCTCCTCTTTAGTTTACAGAATTGCTTACTAGTTCTTATTTGAGTGTATTTACTTGCATGCTCAGTCTTATTTAGGTCTACGGCTTTTGCACAGTACTTCTCTTTTAAGTCTACGGCTTTGCATCTATATAAAAAAAAGGCTTACAAAAGGATTTCACAACCCCTATTTATGCCTACAGCTTTGTAAGGTCGTCGAGTTCCCTTTTTTCCTACTGACTTACGTCCTGCAGACTTGCCACCGTGACCTACACCCTGCAGACTTGCCACCGTGACCTACACCCTGCAGACTTGCCACCATGACCTACACCCTGCAGGCTTGCCACCGTGACCTACACCCTGCAGACTTGCCACCATGACCTACACCCTGCAGACTTGCCACCATGACCTACACCCTGCAGACTTGCCACCATGACCTACACCCTGCAGACTTGCCACCATGACCTACACCCTGCAGACTTGCCACCATGACCTACACCCTGCAGACTTGCCACCATGACCTACACTCTGCAGACTTGCCACAATGACCTACACTCTGCAGACTTGCCACAATGACCTACACCCTGCAGACTTGCCACCATGACCTACACCCTGCACACTTGCCACAATGACCTACACTCTGCAGACTTGCCACAATGACCTACACCCTGCAGACTTGCCACCATGACCTACACCCTGCAGACTTGCCACCATGACCTACACCCTGCAGACTTGCCACCATGACCTACACCCTGCAGACTTGCCACAATGACCTACACTCTGCAGACTTGCCACCGTGACCTACACCCTGCAGACTTGCCACCATGACCTACACCCTGCTGACTTGCCACCGTGACCTACACTCTGCAGACTTGCCACCATGACCTACACTCTGCAGACTTGCCACCATGACCTACACCCTGCAGACTTGCCACCATGACCTACATCCTGCAGACTTGCCACCATGACCTACACCCTGCAGACTTGCCACCATGACCTACACCCTGCAGACTTGCCACCATGACCTACACCTGCAGACTTGCCACCATGACCTACACCCTGCAGACTTGCCACCGTGACCTACACCCTGCAGACTTGCCACCATGACCTACACCTGCAGACTTGCCACCGTGACCTACACCCTGCAGACTTGCCACCGTGACCTACACCCTGCAGACTTGCCACCGTGACCTACACCCTGCAGACTTGCCACCATGACCTACACTCTGCAGACTTGCCACCGTGACCTACACCCTGCAGACTTGCCACCATGACCTACACCCTGCAGACTTGCCACCATGACCTACACCCTGCAGACTTGCCACCATGACCTACACCCTGCAGACTTGCCACCGTGACCTACACCCTGCAGACTTGCCACCATGACCTACACCCTGCAGACTTGCCACCGTGACCTATACCCTCGCCAACTACCCCTGGAAACTTCCCACACTGACCTACACCCTGACCTACACTTTACAGACCCAGAGCTGGAGGACGTGATGCAGGACTCCCGCCTGGAGCTGGAGGAGCTGTACGGAGGTGTGGTGTCCAAGGAGGAGCTGGCCAGGATAGACTCCCAGCCCAACCCCTTCAGCTTCAGCGAGCGCGTCTCCCAGACCACTAGACTCATAGTCAAGGTAACCTCAGCCAACACGCAGGCGCGGACGCTGACACCCGCTGTTCCTCTCACACTAATGACGATTGTCAGTGTCAACGGTCTTTGGACCTTCTGTCAAATTATTCAAACACTTTGACCTGAACTATAGACTTGATTGTTTTTTTTTCTAATCTCAAGTGGAGTAAAAATTTACATAACTAATGTAATTTATTTTGGCTTTGCTTCATGCATTATGAGGATGTCGCAACACTCAGTGGCTCATCTTGATGTTGTAACACAAGTCTAGAGAAACTCTTTTCGTGTCTGAAGAACAGAATAGAACTGTACAACAGTGTAGTAAAGTGTCCTTGAGAGCAGGCGCTTACATAGGCACTCAGGGAGAGGAAGTGGTGTCGAATGTGACGCCGAACAAAGGGGGAAATTGTATTTAGACGTCAACCTTCAAATGCCACCATTATTGTGTCGAGGACAAGGAAGGAATTGAGAACGTTATGTCCCTGGCTTACACACACATGTGGTGGGGTAGTGTGGAGTGTACCACACCCGCCAGGGCACACACACATGTGGTGGGGTAGTGTACCACACCCGCCAGGGCACACACACACTGTGCTTGGACTGAAGCTTCGTTATGATTGGTTGTTCCGACATCCTTGCTACAGTAAGGCAGCCCAGTGCTGCCTAAGAGTGCATGAGTTCTCAAATAGTAGTAATTTTGCCCCTTTTATGTTGAAATAATTAGGGTGGAGTGTCCAAAGTGGGCAACTACTAGAGCATTTGCATATATGATAGGTATGCTGCCTTCACTACCAGTCAGAGACGGTGAACATGTAATGCTGACCACACAAAAAAATTGAACTTGGTTTGAATATTTGATTCAAATGTTTTATTGTTTTGTATTACCGCTGTAGAGAATTTTGCGATGTGTGGAGCTGCAGGCTCAGGTCTCCTGCCTCTCTCACAAGCTGACACACTCGTGGACATCTGATGTGACACACTTGAAGCAGAGAGTCATTCTGAAGGCTCAAGACTCCTGCCTCTCTTAAAAGCTCAGATCATCGTGGAAGTAGTGTAAACGTGGCCAATGACAGACCCTATTGCTTTGTCCAATTGACGGTCGTAGGTCTACTATTTTCAATAGTTTCAACCTCGAAATACTTCTGTTATACATTTTTCTGTGTCTATTCAAAGATTGCTTATTTATACCAAGAATTTTTTGGTCTCTAGACAAGGATTGTATGTTTATACGAAACATTATTCAGTGTCTACACTTCATGTTAATACGAAACATTATTCAGTGTCTAGACTTCAGTGTCTAAATATAAGTTATTCATACCAAATATTTTTCAAAAGCCAATCAAAGATTGCTCATTGAACACATGAATTAAAGAAACTTTAGCAGTTCTATTGACCCATACAAAGCAGCTCCTTTTCATTTCCGCCCAAATTCTCCGAAATATATGCACAGTCTATGCTTCATGCAATCAAGTGATCCTTATCATCTCGTCACTAAGATTTAGGACTTATTAATATACATATACAGCAGCGTCTATTTATATCCACCGAAACTTCTTCATATATGTGTCCAAAGTATACGTAGTGAGTACTCTGGTAAACTGTCCCACAGTTCTCTTTCCCAACCAGTATTTGTTCATGTTTAAATTTATCATTTCATGTATTAAATCATTATCTAATTATAGATTATTATCTAATCTTTGTTAACCGAACCTAACCTGTGATATCGTATCGATGATATAGTTACCGTAACTTATCTAAATTTAACCTATTCTACCGAAATTTATCCTAATTATATCACAACCAAAGATGAATTTAACTAAATTTGGTAAAATATGGCCTATCCTGCCTGGACTTAACCTAAACTATGTATCCTAACCTACTCCATGATAAATTGTTCTGGCTTATCTTAACCTAACCTAACCTAACCTACTCCATGATAAATTGTTCTGGCTTATCTTAACCTAACCTAACTAAC
>WNGS01157730.1:0-15130 GCA_020271785.1 Procambarus virginalis
CCCAATTCAATGTGCGGGCATATTTCTCCATCAGACACATGGTGTCAGATTTTATTGAGATCGAGAAACCTGATGTGCTGTTATTAAATAGCACATACATTACGAACTCACATAAAATCAAACATCATGGCTACTCACCAATCACCAGATGAAGCACATGAAGGAGTTGCAATACTCATCCGTTCTTCATACAAACACGAACTCTTACACACTCATTGGCTTCACAAACATTTCCTAGCCATTAAAGTTCACACACAGATGGGCCCTCTCATCATCTGCACAACCTACACCCGTCCTAACACCGACATTCCCATGCAAGATTTCATAACTCTCTTCAACCACACTCACTTGCCTGTTTTTCTGCTTGCTGACCTCAATGCACAACATCCCACATTCCACCACAATACCACAAATCAGCATGGCAGACAGCTTCATCAAATATACACTCAAAAACATCTATTCTTTCTTGGCCCTGATTTCCCCACTTGTTTCACATCTACAGGTTCTGGCAGGCCTGATCTCATATTCACCAACAGACATGGCAGCAACTTGCAACACTTTATTTCACCAGGGCCCATTACGGGCTCTGATCATATTCCCTTAATTATCACAGTCTCCACAAATCCTATTCTCATCCCCAGTACTCCTCAATTCTCATACCATAGGGCAAACTGGGACATGTTCAAACAACACATTGATGACACTGATCTCACTTATGAATACAATGACAAACATCACACTGACATCGACACACAAGCACGCAACATACAAGACACCATCATTCATGCAGCAAACATCTCCATTCCTAAAACAACACACAAACCACATTTCACTTTCACCCCCTCCATTCGCTCAAAACGCCTCTTAGCTTGTTATCACACTAGATTCTTACAAAACATACATCGTCATGGACAAATACTATGGGACCTAACAGCATTAAAAAAACACATCCTTAACAGCCTAGATGAAGATCACACAAAACATTGGAAACACCTCATAGAACAAGCAGAACAATACAGAAAACTGACACCTCAAGAATTCTGGAAACAAATTAAACGGTTGCAAGGATCAACTCACACACAGTTTAAATACCTTCTTCATAATAACAACAAAATCACTGATCCTGATGCAGTACTCAACATTTTTAAACACCACTGGGAACAAATCTTTCACCCACATCCTCCTGAACCAGTTGCACGCCCCAACATTGACAGAGTCGAAGACTGGATACACCAAAATAGACAAGCAACTACACCAGACGACCTCATCCACCTTGACAATCTCAATTCAAACACTGAACTACAGACTCCCCTAACTCTAGCTGATGTCAAGACAGCTCTCATGGGCACTCGTCGTAGAGCCCCTGGTGCGTCTGGCATTGGACATATCCTTCTTAGACAACTCCCTGCTTCTATCATTAATGCTATCACTAACCTATTCAACGCCTCCCTTGCCTCTGGATACTTCCCTCTCAACTTTAAGTCTGCCACAGCCGTTCTTATTCCAAAACCTGGAAAACCTCACACTGACCCAAAGAACTACAGACCCATCAGCCTTCTAGAGACACTTGGCAAAGTCTTTGAAAGGCTAATCAACCAGAGACTTAGAACCCACCTAGAAGACAATGACTTACTCTCTAACAAACAGTTTGGATTTCGGCCTCACCGGTCCACTCACGACGCCTTAAACATCATGACCAACTACCTCAGTATCAATAAACGCCAAAGATTCAAGACTGCACTCATCACTAAGGACGTTGAAAAAGCCTTTGACACTGTTTGGCATGACGGTCTAAAATTCAAACTATGCAACAACTTTAATCTTCCCCTCATCACCACCAAACTTCTCTCTAACTACTTAGACAATAGGACAATGAGAATTAAGTTCCTCCGACAACACTCTGACTACTTCAACTTACATGCCGGTGTTCCCCAAGGTTCTGTTCTTGCCCCAACACTCTACATCCTATACATAAACGACATTCCTGACCCTTCTCATCACACTTCATTGACCATATGCTACGCCGATGATGTCTCTCACCTTGTCACCAGCACCAGACTTGATACACTAACGAACAGAGCACAAAGAGAACTTGATATTGTCACTGAATGGGAGTACAAATGGCGTATAAAAACCAATTCCAGTAAATCCAAAATTACATACTTTTTCTGCAAAAGTAACATTCGCCCTATTCCTCTTAAACTCTATTCATACACTCCAAATCCTACTTATATCTCTGTGTCTCCCTCCTCCACAGTCCTTGGACTCACATTTGATCGACAACTACTCTTTCACAAACACATTACACAGAAACATGCAATAGCTCTTCAAGCTATGAATAAACTGAACAGACTCAGATATGCAAAACCGGACACAAAAATGCACCTTTACAAAGCACTAATTAGACCTCTCCTAACATATGCTCCACTAGCTCTCTCTCTATCTTCACGTACTAACAAACTAAAGCTTCAAAGAATACAGAATAGAGCATTAAGATGGGTACTCAACACCCGATGGCAAGAGTTTATTACCAGTCAAAGTCTCCATGAAAGTACGAACATTCCTGCCCTAAATGTATACTGGAAAACTTTATCAGACAAACAAATTGATAGACTACTCACTTTTCATGAACAACATATTGATTTTCTCCTACACACTCTCAGACGACCGCAACACACTCATGACCTCTTCTCTACCATCCATGATCCTCCTCCTATCTCTATATTTCGATAAACTTTAGATCTAAACACCCAGCATCCACCATCATACATTCAGCTCTCAACAACCAGCACAAACCATCCGTAAAAGTTCAGCCCTGACGCTCTTGAGCCAATCACTGAGATGTTGTGAGTTTTGTGATGTCCCTGCTGTTTGTCGCTAAAAACACCCGACTGAGTCCCTGCCTCGAACGCCGCATCCAAAAGACACGCAGCTGGGTTTAGCCCTGGCACTTTTTCTCCTACAAATCTTCTTCCTCTCACCCCCCTTATCTTCTTCTGTCCCCACTTCAATGCTCGCCCCAAGGGCATCTTCTCCTGTATTATATTCTATTCTATTCTATTCTAATTAATAATTGAGCCGCAACATGGTTTTATAAATGGCCGTTCATGTTTAACAAATTTGTTATCTTTTTATTCTAGCATAGTTGAGGCAGTTGATAGTGGTAAGGATTGTGATGTTGTGTACCTTGACTTTAGCAAAGCTTTTGATACAGTGCCACATGAAAGACTGATTAAAAAGATAGAGGCTCATGGTATTGGGGGAGCTATATTAAGCTGGATTAGGGCATGGCTATACCAAAGGAAACAGAGAGTTAGTATAAATGGAGTCAAGTCAGAGTGGGAAAATGTTGTAAGTGGAGTGCCTCAAGGCTCTGTCTTGGGACCTCTGTTGTTTATAATATATATAAATGATTTAGATTCAGGTTTGAGTAGCAACATTTGCAAATTTGCCGATGATACGAAAATAGGTAGGGAAATTAATTCGGAGGAGGACTCACTATCACTTCAAGTTGATATAGATAGGGTATTGAAATGGTCAAAGGATTGGCAGATGCAGTTTAATGCTGATAAATGTAAAGTTCTGAGGCTAGGTAATGATGATAGAGTTACAAGATACGAGCTAGATGGTGTTGAGATTGCGAAGTCGGATTGCGAAAGGGATCTGGGAGTTATAAGAACATAAGAACATAAGAACTCTCTTTTTTTTACAGATAACAGAACAAAAATCAGACAGGAACTTCAAGACGCAGGCGTATGGAGGACCCCCTCGAAAGAAACTCTTGAGGAGGCCATCCTCCATGTGATGAGAGACACCCTTTTGCAGTTTGAAGGACGGGCATACCGGCAAACCAAGGGTACAGCGATAGGAGCATCCAGTAGTGTGGCAATCGCTGAAATATTTGTGCATGTAGTGTTCGAGAGGAAACGATCCCACAGGAAGGGCGGACCGGAGGTATATTTCCGTTACATAGACGACATCTTCGGAATAATGGAGGACGGTTTCCCGCGCCTAGAAAGTTTCTTTTCATGGTCAAATACAGTTCATGAGAACCTTAAGTTTACCCTCGAACACAGTGACTCCACGATTAATTTCCTAGATACAACGGTATATATAGACCAGCTAACCAGGAATCTGCATACGAAGGCATACTATAAACCGACTAACCTTCATACGTATCTGAAATTTGACTCGAGCCACCCACTAGCCCTTAAGAAGTCGCTACCCTACTCACTTGGACTCAGACTCAAGAGAATTAACAGCAAAGAAGAGACGCTATATCCCCAGCTTGATGACCTATGGGATATGTTCAGGAACAGAGACTACCCAGAGACAATAATACATGCAGCCCAGGAGAAACTCAGAGGAAAAACAAGGGCAGAGCTACTCAGACCTAGAACACAAGAAGTGGAAGACAAGAGATGGATTCTTCCAACCCTTTTCTTCCCAGGCCTTGCAGCACAGCTTAAGAGAAAACTCCAGGAAGTATGGACATGGATGAGGGAAACGTACAGCGAACATCCATCCTGGGTAAAATTCCCACAAAACCCTCCCATGATCGCCTGGAGGCGAGGTAAGTCTATAAAGGACCACCTTGTTAGAGCAGCGGTGCAGGTAGATCATCTCAACCGAACTGGGGGAGAGGACCAGGTCTAGGTTACAGTTCAAAAGAAATGAAACTTACAGACCCTAACCTAACCTGACACAGGCTTGGAGTGCGACCTGCGTGGAAGCGGAGTATGCAGAGTGGTTAGGCGGGGCCTACAAGTACAAGCAATGCAATCTAACCCACCCTAGTAATGACGACCCAACCAACGAAGGGATCACCCCCTCCAATTACTTCGTTTCCCCAGATAGCACTTGGATCTATTGAGTAATACTATGCTCTATCTACAGTAGCTGGCTTTATTGTCATACCTATTGAAATTGAGAAGCGAGGCAGGATTTCCGGCCTTGCCTCGTGTGGGCCAATAGGCCTTCTGCAGTTGCCTTAGTTCCTACAGCAAATGACAACACAACGAAACCCACCCTAGTAATGACGACCCAAACCAACGAAGGGATCACCCCTTCCAATAGCACTACTATGCTCTATCTACAGTAGATGGCTTTATTGTTATACCAATTGAAATTGAGAAGCGAGGCAGGATTTCCGGCCTTGCCTCGTATAGGCCAATAAGCCTTCTGCAGTTACCTTAGTTCCTACAGCAAATGACAACGCAACGAAACTAACTGCTAATAACAAATAACAAAGGAGACCTCGAATTATGGTGGAAGCACCAAATATTACCTCAAATACAAATACAACTCCAAGAATATACTCATCAAGCAACAAAGCACAAGAATATGGACAAAAAATACCCTCATGACGGCTAGTATCATATTCAGCAATAAGGGTGGATATGAATAGAAGCTGCCTCGTATGGGCCAATGGGCCTTCTGGAGTTGCTAATAATTCTTATGGTCTTATTTTCTTATATAACCATGGAGATGGACATAACAAGTGGAAGAATGGTCATAACAAAGGGGATATTAATAGGGTATTTAAAGTATCAACACAAGACAGAACACGAAACAATGGGTATAAATTGGATAAGTTTAGATTTGGGAAAGACTTGGGTGGATGCTGGTTTGGTAACGGGGTTGTTGATTTGTGGAACCATTTGCCGCGTGGCATGGTGGAAGTGGGGTCCCTCGATTGTTTCAAGCGAGGGTTGGACATGTAGGAGCTGCCTCGTGTGGGCCAGTGGGCCTTCTGCAGTTGCCTTTGTTCTTATGTTCTTATGAGACCTCAATGTATGGGAGATAGACAAACTATTAACTCACAGACGATGCATCTCCAAAGATATACTCATCATACCCTGCATTTTAAAGAAGCTATCTTTATATTCAGCTATTATGTATTAGGTAATTTTTACGTTCCGAAAAATAATATCTATGTACCTCACTCCTCACCTGTATCTGGACTATAAAATAAAAAGTCGACCCATGGCTCAAACACACAATTCTACTTCACGGGCTGAAGAGTAAAGGACTAAGGTCCTACGAAACAGTCGGCTGTACCCGTTGTAGCATTTTCTCCTAACGATACTCCCTCTCCTCTAACCAGGGGGGATATCGAAAGGTGAAATACCGGGACACAAAAGGCTTTTTTCGCTCAGTCTTCTGGTAGAACTCTCTTCTTCTGCCCCCAGGAGGCAAGTGAGAGTTTAACTCCATTACTGAGAGAAATACTTTTTGTGTTTTTTCCAAACTTTTTTCTCACACACACGAGCCGAAAAGGGAAGATAAGAAACCTATAACTTTGTTTTCTTTCCCCCATTCTTGAGTGTTAAAAGTGTTGGAAGTGTCGTTGAATTGTAGAGCCAGAATGGAGATTGACGCAGTACGAGCAAAGAGAACACGAGAGGTCTCACCAAACCAACCCTCGACATCGAAAGCAAGGAGACCTGCAGTGGAGACAGAGTTAACTGCTTCCGAGTCCCTCCCGGAAACAATTACGGAAGGTCTCAAGGATTCTCTCCCTAACACCTCCGAAGAGGAGTGGGAGTATGGAATACTTGAGATCCTAAACAGATATAAACAGAGACCTCAACTTCCTGAAGGCACCCTCCAAGGAGTCTGGAGAGACAGAAGAGTATGGACGGGACCAGGGTCGAAAGCACTTGAACACTTGCCGTTCACTCCAAATCCGGAGGACCTCCTCCAGGAGAGTGATATAACAGTCCAAGTACACAAAATGATGGAAAGATCTGACCTCTATGAGGTTAACAGTTTTTTCCAACAGGAGGACTTAGAAATTATATCCCTGGTAAAGCCGATCTTCACAACAATAGAATATTTAAAAGACAGGTTGACGTTCGTCCAACGGGCAGTGAGGCTAAACACAGTCCCTGAATACCTTGCCCTACAGGTTTGTTTCCCATTTTTTTCAGCAGGTCTCCCAATCCTACCAGGTTTAGCCAGCTGTCTAAACAGAGTGAACTTGGAACAGGCCAGAGCGTCTATGGCGACATACACGCTCCTTCTCAAAGCCTCGCATACGAGAGAAATGGCCAAAATAGAACTCATCGTAGCCCGCCTCCTAATACGAGGTTGGGATCAGGTAAGAATAGGTACGGCCCTATGGGAAGGTTTCAGACGAAAGACAACTCCGAAACCAGGGACCCTCGAAAGACCATACGATGGAAGTCTGATGATGCGCTCGGGACAGACGTCACACAGATATGAAAGTTTCTTCTCAAACCCTCAGGAAGGCACGCTGCAGAGCCTGACTACTGCAGTGGACAAAGCCCTAGGCCTAGGAGCTATAGAACAAGGGCAACAACAAAAACAAGCTGCCCCAAAACCCTTACGTTCAGTACTCCTGATGGACGATGACGATGATGTCCCTCTGTCCCCGATTCTAGGCAAGCCTGCCCCACAACAACCCCCCTTCCCACCCAGAACAGATTCGAACAGGAGGAAGAGCCCGAAGAGACTGAACTTCCAACGGGACACCCCGGCGAACAACAACAACAACAGGCAAGGTAGGAATAACAGAGACAGGTCACGAGAAGGATGGAGAAATTCATCACGAGACAAACCGGGTGGAAACCAGACGAGGAACAACAGGGACAGATCCAGAGACAACCGAGGCCAGTGTAACAGGAACGTGACCGGCGACCACACAGGCCAGAACAACAGGATCACCCCAGGAGACAACAGATACAATAACAGCAGAGACTACCACTCCTGGAACAACAACAATAGCAGGGACAACAGACAGGGAGGTAATAATAATAATAGGGGTCATAATAATAATTTTTTCAGAAACAGAAACAGGGGCAGAGGCAACAATCGGAACCAGGAGAACAACAACAGACCCAAGCGCTGGAACAGCACGAACCGAGACCAACAAGGAAGAGACAGAGACAGAGGGTGGAACGGTGGAGATCGGAGAAACTCAGGAAACGACAGGAATTAAGGCAGAAAAGAGGACAATTGAAACAGACAGTTGTCTCGGAGGTACCCCTTACTGAACAGGAGAGGAAACTGTTGGAAAAGGGACTTACGTTCGTGATAGGCCCTCCGGCGCGTAAGAAGAGGGAAGATGCGATAGAGGATCTGTGCAACAACTTGGAAACTAGTATCAACCAAGTTTGGAGCAACCTCCGGCCGGAGCAAGGTAAGTCACAGGGAGCAATTAAGAGAACTAAACTCTCCCTCTCTTTTAGGTACCTCCACCCCAGCAAACCAGTCCAGTGCCCAAACTACAACCTAGTAGGCCTTAAACCGGTAATCCAGCAAATGAAGGTCGACCTCAAGCGTGGTGCGGAACGACGACGCAACTGCAATCTCACAAGGGAGGAGAGGGACGCCCTATCAACGTTGAAAGGACGCACGGATATTGTGATAAAGCCGGCGGACAGGGAGGTACTGTCGTCGCCTGGAGAAAGGACAACTACAGGAACGAGATGAAGAGGCACCTGGCAGACACTGCAGCCTACAAACAGATACACAACCAGGACGATGCGCTTAGAAACGCCCAAACGAGGAGTAAAAGGATAGTCCTCAAGCTGTTCGAAAACAAGACTGGGGACGGGAAAGGAGGACTCATGCAGGCAGGGGCGAGAGATTTCTTCCTAACCTTTGAATCCATCATTCCCCACCTCTACCTTTTACCAAAGATCCATAAAGCATTAGAAGAAACAACAGGAACGTGGCAAGGGAGACCGGTTCTAAGCGGCTGCCGGGCCCCAACAAGGCCGGTAGACTGGATCTGCACAGCTCTCCTGAACCCCTTACTACGCCTACTACCGGAAAGAATCAAAGATACGACGGATATCCTCAAGAAAATTGCAGAAATTAAAGGCCCCATCCCGAGAGGGTTCCGCCTTTTTTCCATGGATGTGGTATCGCTCTACCCGAGCATACCACAGAGAGAAGCTGCAAAGGTAGTAGCATCTTTTTTTACAGATAACAGAACAAAAATCAGACAGGAACTTCAAGACGCAGGCGTATGGAGGACCCCCTCGAAAGAAACTCTTGAGGAGGCCATCCTCCATGTGATGAGAGACACCCTTTTGCAATTTGAAGGACGGGCATACCGGCAAACCAAGGGTACAGCGATAGGAGCATCCAGTAGTGTGGCAATCGCTGAAATATTTGTGCATGTAGTGTTCGAGAGGAAACGATCCCACAGGAAGGACGGACCGGAGGTATATTTCTGTTACATAGACAACATCTTCGGAATAATGGAGGACGGTTTCCCACGCCTAGAAGGTTTCTTTACATGGTCAAATACAGTTCATGAGAACCTTAAGTTTACCCTCGAACACAGTGACTCCACGATTAATTTCCTAGATACAACAGTATATATAGACCAGCTAACCAGGAATCTGCATACGAAGGCATACTATAAACCGACTAACCTTCATACGTATCTGAAATTTGACTCGAGCCACCCACTAGCCCTGAAGAAGTCGCTACCCTACTCACTTGGACTCAGACTCAAGAGAATTAACAGCAAAGAAGAGACGCTATATCCCCAGCTTGATGACCTATGGGATATGTTCAGGAACAGAGACTACCCAGAGACAATAATACATGCAGCCCAGGAGAAACTCAGAGAAAAAACAAGGGCAGAGCTACTCAGACCTAGAACACAAGAAGTGGAAGACAAGAGATGGATTCTTCCAACCCTTTTCTTCCCCGGCCTTGCAGCACAGCTTAAGAGAAAACTCCAGGAAGTATGGACATGGATGAGGGAAACGTACAGCGAACATCCATCCTGGGTAAAATTCCCACAAAACCCTCCCATGATCGCCTGGAGGCGAGGTAAGTCTATAAAGGACCACCTTGTTAGAGCAGCGGTGCAGTTAGATCATCTCAACCGAAGTGGGGGAGAGGACCAGGTCTAGGTTACAGTTCAAAAGAAATGAAACTTACATACCC
Source organism: Procambarus virginalis (assembly GCA_020271785.1). Lineage (NCBI taxonomy): Eukaryota > Metazoa > Arthropoda > Malacostraca > Decapoda > Cambaridae > Procambarus > Procambarus virginalis. The sequence continues at coordinate 9,934 of WNGS01157730.1, forward strand.
TAACCTAACCTGACACAGGCTTGGAGTGCGACCTGAGTGGAAGCGGAGTATGCAGAGTGGTTAGGCGGGGCCTACAAGTCCAAGAGAGGCATTTTCATGGGCTGTGGGAACGCCCTGGTCACTTTCTGTCAGAGGGAGGAGCGCCCTCGACCAGATAATCTGTGGTAAGCCCGATTTAAGCCAGTTCATAGTGTTTGCTTCTAGTTGGTCGTGTGCCCAGCGACAGTAGCAATGTTTATTTACAAGTTAAACATGTTTTGATAAGGCAGAGAGCCTAAAATAGAGAGTGAAGTGGGAGGAACACAGAGCGACATCCGTCTCCTCTGAGCGCTGGCAGGAAACTGAGGGAGCCCGGCTCCTGACGGCGGAGGCCCCTCCTGGAGTGAGTGAGGCCCGCCAGGCGAGGTGGAGCATGGACCCGCCCCAACGGGGGAGTCCACTCTCACTATTTGTAGAAGACAGATAGAGATTGGAGGCAAAGATATTGTGTGATTAATTTTGTTTATGAGTTAAAGGGGAAACATTTTATTGGAGTGCAAATGGGTTGCAGGTTTGTCTTTGGGGAAGAAGTTGCTGAGAACTTCGAAGCCAGCACAGAAGGAGTAGTTGGTGAGACTCCAAGGCAGTGGAGGAGAGGACCTAGAGCTGTGAGGAGAAGCAGTGAGGAGGAGTGTCACGTGCCTCTGTAGAGGTGGTGAAGCACAGCAGCTGTTTGAGGAAACTTTATGGTGCAGCAGCCAGGAGAGCTGTGGAGGACCCTAGTGGGAATAGAGAAGCACCATAATTGTTCAAGGAAACTTCATGGTAGCAGCCTGGAGGAGCGGCAGAGGATCCTGGTGGTTAAGCCCTGAGGAACCTGAAGTTATCAGGGTAGTGAAATAGTTCTAAATGATCACTTGTAGGGAGGCGATAGAGTGTTTGTCATTAGCGTGAAAGACGCAGTGAGAGGTGAGTGATCGTTTGCCATTTTTGTACCACAAAGAGTTTATACTGAAGTTTTGAGTTACAGCCGTAGGCAGGAGTACCTAGAGATATATATATATGTATTCTAAGACTGATGGAATGATCGATTGATTCGTAAAGTGGCACGGATCATTTATACTGATACATATATGTATATTATTGCATTCATATGCTGATTTGCCTTGTACATGTTTATAGGTATATATATGTGTACATTCTCTTGCTGGTAGTGTAACATTATATTGTAAGACTTAATCAACTTGAGGACGTTGATAATATTAGGTAATACCAAGAGATAGGATACCACCTAACAAGTTGATGATAAGAGTTCTGATGGTGTTGGAGTGCAACCTGAATGTAATAGTGTAGAGTATAGGATTCATTATTATTATTATATGTGTGTGTATTGTGTATGTGCTTCGTCCAGTAAATGTATTCAAATTTGCTGGTGTTTGCCCTTGTCCTAGTGAGGCTTCCCAGGAAATAATACAGAACGAGAGTGAGAGAGAGAGAAGCAGGAACCACAGCTGTGGACAGGGTAAGACGGAAATCTAGTGAGTCAAAGGGAATTGAGGAGATCATATTCCATAAGGAGAGAGTGGGGAGTCACAGCGGCTCGAGTGGGTGTGTGCACGTGACAACGAGGCTGTGTGTTGGAGCCGCATTCCCTAAACATGGGACGTTGAGCCCCTCTCCAAGGGCCAGAAGTGCCTAGTGTGATCTACTAGTGAAATAGAAGCATTTGTCAAGTTGTGGGTTGGGTGGTCCGTCAGCAGTAACACCACCAACCCACCACGACCGCGACAAAATTGGGGGCCTGTCCGGGAGAGTGAACTGACACACCCACACCCTGTCCAAGAGTGGATTTGTACACTCCTTTGTTGAAATAGATACACTGTGTGACCACAGGTGTATATTCTCTCTCTCGGGAAGACTCACAGGACAGGATGGATAAGGTGCAAGCATTTGTGGAATCAGGCAAGCCTGAGGACTTGGAAGGTTGCACGAGGGATCAGTTAAAACAAATAGCAGAAAAATGCGGCTTTAGGTTGAAAGCATCTAAAGTGGCTGGGATGAAGGATGAGATCCTTAGGCAGTTAAGAGCCAAAAGCGAAGTGGCAGATCAAGGAGCCCAGAGAGGAGCTGAAAGTGGAAAGGAGGATAATGGGCAGGATGAAGTGAGATCCCAGGGATCGAGTAGGAGCAATACGAGTAGCCGCAGTAGCAGGAGTAGCCGGAATCGGAGCTTGGAGGGATTCCAGTTAGAGCTCCAGATGCAGCGTGAGGAGAGACAGTTCCAGTTGGAAAAGATGAAATTAGAACTCCAGATGAAAAATGAAGCTGAAAAGGAAAAAGAGAAAACCAGGCTGGAAGTAGAAAAAGAGAAATCCAGAGTAAAGGAACTGGAGTTGGAACAGGAGAAAGCAAGACTAGAGGTCGAAAAAGAAAAAGCCCAGGTCGAAAAAGAAAAAGAGAGAACAAAACAAATGCAAATAGAAGCGAATAGAACCTTGGCTGAGCAAAGGATTGAACATGGGTTGCCAGAGAGCACCACCCAGGTATCCCACTCACCAGATGTTAGGGTTAGGGAGAAGGACATTCCCTTGTTTGTTCCTGAAGAGGCAGAGAGCTTTTTCGAGCACTTTGAAAAGGTGGCCAGCATCAAGGAGTGGCCACAGGAGGAATGGGCCCAGCTGGTCCAGTTAAGATTGACCGGTGCAGCCAGAGAGGCATATACCCAATTGTCACTAGAAGAGTGCCAGGATTATGCACAGTAAAGAGCAGCATATTGTGCTCGTTTCAGTTAACCCCAGAAGCTTATAGGAAGCGCTTCAGAGAGATGATCAAAGTTGGAGTATGTACGTTTGCTGAGACAGCAAGGGATCTGGAAAGACGATTCCAGAAGTGGATTGAGGCTGCTGGAGTTGGATCTTACGCTGACCTGAAGCAATTGATGGTCATGGAGAAGTTCTTGGAGATGATGCATCCCGAAACAAAGTTCAAGATCCAAGAAGTGGGGAAAAAGAAGGTGAAAGATGCCGCAGATAGGGCAGACATGATTACGGAAGCATATAAGAGCTTGAGGGAGAACAGAGTGAAGAATGAGGTGAGACGCAGCAATGGCAGATCCAGTGGAGTCTGGGGAGGAAGGAGTTTTGGTGGACAGACAAGCAGACCAGCTAATTTTAAGCCCCAGGAAGGAAAGTCGCCGAGTCTGCCTGCTGGAGGTAAACAGGAAAATAAAAATCTGCAGTGGAGGCAAGAGTTCAATGAAGCTCCACAGAGCACGAGTAGTACGTCTGGCCCGAGGAACTCCAGTATGAGTGGGCAGAGTCAGAGCCACTCGGGGGCGTATAGGAGAGATTTCTCCCAAATGAGATGCTACAAGTGCAACAGATTGGGTCACATGATGCGAGATTGTCGGCAGGGCAAGAGAGTTGTGACCCTGGCCATGTGTGACCCCCGAAGTAGATATAATAATGTGTTCCAAGACAAACCACAGAAGATGAACTTAGTGAACGAGAGGTATAGGCCGTTCATTAGTAAAGGTTGGGTCGGCATAGAAGGTCAACCCGAGGTGGAGGTGGGTATCCTCAGGGATACTGGAGCCAATCAGAGCTTGATTCTGAGAGGCCTGATAGGAAATGATCGACTGTTAGCTGGCAGTAGGAGGATAAAGGTTCATGGGTTGTTGTCTAAGAGTGACATGCCCGTGTGTGCTGTCCAGTTGAAGTCAGATTATTTGTCGGCGGAGGTGATGTTGGGAGTGTGCCCCAACATACCTGTTCCAGGAGTCCAAGTGATCCTGGGGAACGACTTGTGTGGATCCAAGGTGTTGCCAGAGCTGATAGTAAAAGGTGTGCCGGAGGTGAACCAGAAGGACCGCGGTACAAGTGGAACACCGGACAAGGTAGATCTAGCCAGCATCCTTGAAGATGAGGCAGAGGACAGTCAAGTCATTGTATACCCGGCCTGTGTAGTGACAGGGTCGGAGGTAGCCGCCGAAGTCGACACTGAAGGTGATATGGCAGTGTCAACTCCACCAAGGGAGGAGGCCAACATGGACATGTCTGGGCTGTTCGACGAAGATCCAGCTCGGAAGAATGAGGATTCGAGGGGACAGGAAGTAAAGATGACCCTACCTGAAAGGTTCAGCGTGAACCGAGCGGACCTGATTAGAGCCCAGAAAGAGGAATTTATAGATCTAATCAGGGAGGCAAAAGGGAGAAACTCATGTCCGGAGTCCCCCGTGTATTACTACTTGGACGATGACGTATTGATGAGGAAGTGGCGGCCGGACAAGGCCGGTGCAGATAAGGTATGGTTGGAGAAGCACCAAGTGTTAGTGCCGCAGGAGTTTAGGGAAGCAGTGCTAAAACTAGCCCACTCCGTGGATATGGCAGGGCACTTAGGGGTGAAGAAGACCTTAAATAAGGTGCAGGAGCATTTCTACTGGCCGAACGTGTGGAAGGATGTAAGGAAGTATTGTAGGACATGTTTGGCGTGCCAATGTGCAGGTAAGCCGGCTCCGGCTATACCAAAGGCACCGTTAAAGCCCATACCGGCGTTTGGCGAGCCTTTTGAGAGAGTCTTGATAGACTGTGTAGGCCCATTGCCAAGGACCAGAAAAGGCCACGAATATTTACTGACCATAATGTGCACAGCCACCCGTTTTCCCGAAGCAATCCCCCTGAGAAGAGTGACGTCGAGAGCCGTTCTGGATAGACTACAGAACTACATCGCGTGGGTAGGAATGCCCAAGGTTATCTAGACGGACCAGGGGAGTGTCTTCCAGTCGAAGTTGTTTAGGGAAACTGTGAAAGGATGGAGGGTAGAGCAAGTGTGCTCGTCACCGTATCACCCTCAGTCGCAGGGAGCATTGGAGCGTTTCCATGGGACGCTAAAGAGCTTGTTGAGGATATACTGCGCTGAGGAAAGGAGTAGTTGGGACGAGGCATTACCATCCGTGTTGTTCGCCATCAGGGATGCGGTAGTAGAATCACTCGGATTCACCCCATTCCAGCTGGTGTACGGACACTCCGTGAGGAGCCCAGTGGGCGCGCTGAATCTCACCGTGGATAGGCCTAAAGTGGACGTGGGACGATATGTGAAAACTTTTACAGAGCGACTCTCTAGGGCCAGAGATTTGGCCAGGGAAAATTTGAGAACGTCCCAGGCAGAGATGGTAAGATATCACGACAGGAAGGCGAAGGGCAGGAGATTTCAAGAAGGA
>WNGS01157732.1:7178-17714 GCA_020271785.1 Procambarus virginalis
ACAGTCCCGTCCTCATCACAGTCCCGTCCTCATCACAGTCCCGTCCTCATCACAGTCCCGTCCATCACAGTCCCGTCCTCATCACAGTCCGTCCTCATCACAGTCCCGTCCTCATCACAGTCCCGTCCTCATCACAGCATCCGTCCTCATCACAGTCCGTCCTCTCATCAATACGTCCGTCCTCATCACAGTCCGTCCTCATCACAGTCCGTCCTCAACACAGTCCGTCCTCATCACAGTCCGTCCTCATCACAGTCCCGTCCTCATCACAGTCCGTCCTCATCACAGTCCGTCCTCATCACAGTCCGTCCTCATCACAGTCCCGTCCTCATCACAGTCCCGTCCTCATCACAGTCCCGTCCTCATCACAGTCCCGTCCTCATCACAGTCCCGTCCTCATCACAGTCCGTCCTCATCACAGTCCGTTCCTCATCACAGTCCCGTCCTCATCACAGTCCCGTCCTCATCACAGTCCCGTCCTCATCACAGTCCGTCCTCATCACAGTCCGTCCTCATCACAGTCCGTCCTCATCACAGTCCCGTCCTCATCACAGTCCGTCCTCATCACAGTCCGTCCTCATCACAGTCGTCTCATCATCACAGTCCGTCCTCATCACAGTCCGTCCCTCATCACAGTCCCGTCCTCATCACAGTCCCGTCCTCATCACAGTCCGTCCTCATCACAGTCCCGTCCTCTCATCACAGTCCGTCCTCATCACAGTCCGTCCTCATCACAGTCCGTCCTCATCACAGTCCGTCCTCATCACAGTCCCGTCCTCATCACAGTCCCGTCCTCATCACAGTCCGTCCTCATCACAGTCCCGTCCTCATCACAGTCCGTCCTCATCACCAGTCCGTCCTCATCACAGTCCCGTCCTCATCACAGTCCGTCCTCATCACAGTCCGTCCTCATCACAGTCCGTCCTCATCACAGTCCCTTCCTCATCACAGTCCCGTCCTCATCACAGTCCGTCCTCATCACAGTCCCGTCCTCATCACAGTCCGTCCTCATCAAGTCCCCTCCTCATCACAGTCCCGTCCTCATCACAGTCCCGTCCTCATCACAGTCCCGTCCTCATCACAGTCCGTCCTCATCACAGTCCCGTCCTCATCACAGTCCGTCCTCATCACAGTCCCGTCCTCATCACAGTCCCGTCCTCATCACAGTCCCGTCCTCATCACAGTCCGTCCTCATCACAGTCCGTCCTCATCACAGTCCCGTCCTCATCACAGTCCCGTCCTCATCACAGTCCCGTCCTCATCACAGTCCCGTCCTCATCACAGCCCCGTACTCATCACAGTCCGTCCTCATCACAGTCCGTCCTCATCACAGTCCCGTCCTCATCACAGTCCGTCCTCATCACAGTCCCGTCCTCATCACAGTCCGTCCTCATCACAGTCCCGTCCTCATCACAGCCCCGTACTCATCACAGTCCGTCCTCATCACAGTCCGTCCTCATCACAGTCCCGTCCTCATCACAGTCCGTACTCATCACAGTCCCGTCCTCATCACAGTCCGTCCTCATCACAGTCCCGTCCTCATCACAGCCCCGTCCTCATCACAGTCCGTACTCATCACAGTCCCGTCCTCATCACAGTCCCGTCCTCATCACAGTCCCGTCCTCATCACAGTCCGTCCTCATCACAGTCCCGTCCTCATCACAGTCCGTCCTCATCACAGTCCGTCCTCATCACAGTCCCGTCCTCATCACAGTCCCGTCCTCATCACAGCCCGTCCTCATCACAGTCCGTCCTCATCACAGTCCGTCCTCATCACAGTCCGTCCTCATCACAGTCCCGTCCTCATCACAGTCCGTCCTCATCACAGTCCCGTCCTCATCACAGCCCGTCCTCATCACAGTCCGTCCTCATCACAATCCCGTCCTCATCACAGCCCGTCCTCATCACAGTCCGTCCTCATCACAGTCCCGTCCTCATCACAGTCCGTCCTCATCACAGTCCCGTCCTCATCACAGCCCGTCCTCATCACAGTCCGTCCTCATCACAGTCCCGTCCTCATCACAGTCCCGTCCTCATCACAGTCCCGTCCTCATCACAGCCCGTCCTCATCACAGTCCCGTCCTCATGACAGTCCCGTCCTCATCACAGCCCGTCCTCATCACAGTCCGTCTTCATCACAGTCCCGTCCTCATCACAGCCCGTCCTCATCACAGTCCGTCCTCATCACAGTCCGTCCTCATCACAGTCCCGTCCTCATCACAGTCCCGTCCTCATCACAGTCCCGTCCTCATCACAGCCCGTCCTCATCACAGTCCGTCCTCATCACAGTCCCGTCCTCATCACAGCCCGTCCTCATCACAGTCCGTCCTCATCACAGTCCCGTCCTCATCACAGTCCGTCCTCATCACAGTCCCGTCCTCATCACAGCCCGTCCTCATCACAGTCCCGTCCTCATGACAGTCCCGTCCTCATCACAGTCCCGTCCTCATCACAGTCCCGTCCTCATCACAGTCCCGTCCTCATCACAGTCCGTCCTCATCACAGTCCGTCCTCATCACAGTCCGTCCTCATCACAGTCCCGTCCTCATCACAGTCCGTCCTCATCACAGTCCCGTCCTCATCACAGTCCGTCCTCATCACAGTCCGTCCTCATCACAGTCCGTCCTCATCACAGTCCCGTCCTCATCACAGTCCGTCCTCATCACAGTCCCGTCCTCATCACAGTCCGTCCTCATCACAGTCCCGTCCTCATCACAGCCCGTCCTCATCACAGTCCGTCCTCATCACAGCCCGTCCTCATCACAGTCCCGTCCTCATCACAGTCCGTCCTCATCACAGTCCGTCCTCATCACAGTCCCGTTCTCATCACAGCCCCGTCCTCAACACAGTCCCGTCCTCATCACAACCTATACTCAACATTGCTTGTACTCATCACAACCTGTACTTATTACTCCCTGTACTCATCACTACCTGTACTCATCACAACAAGTACTTATCACTACCTGTACTCATCACAACATGTACTCATCACTACCTGTACTCATCACAACATGTACTCATCACTACCTGTACTCATCACAACATGTACTCATCACTACCTGTATTCATCACCTGTATTCATCACCAGTACTCATGACAGCCCGCCAAACCCTTGTTGATGAATAAAAACACTACACACGACTCAGCCGATGACGCTCGAGCTCACATCGATTGGAGCTTCGTTCGACCCCCGTCAACCCCCGTCAACCCCTCCCCCGGTCAACCCCCGTCAACCCCTCCCCCGGTCAACCCCTCCCCCGGTCAACCCCTTCCCCGGTCAACCCCTCCCCGGTCAACCCCTCCCCCGTCAACCCCTCCCCCGGTCAACCCCTCCCCCGGTCAACCCCTCCCCCGGTCAACCCCTCCCCCGGTCAACCCCTCCCCCGGTCAACCCCTCCCCCGGTCAACCCCCGTCGACCACCGCCTACCCCCTCCCCCCTCTCCTACTCCCAATACAAATAATTATTGACAGATCTTGAATACCGAACTTAACCTAATCTAGACCTAACTAAACACACAATTCTATTCTTCTATATAAATAAAAATGTAAATGTTCCTTTGTTCAAAATCGCTAATTTCCGAAAGTTCTTCACCGATTGCTGTGAAATTTTCAACCAACGTTCAATTCAATTCGCATCCGAGCTGGGTTTTATATATATGTGTATATATATATATATATATATATATATATATATATATATATATATATATATATATATATATATATATATTTATATAGGGTACCACCTCTGGTGCAAGTGTAGGGACCCATAGCCTCGGAGAAGAAAATAAAGAGTACTCAGAGAAGACCTTGTGGATCCTCACTGAACACTTTGATATTTTCTTCTCCTACCACCCCTATTCTTTTGGTATGTGTGTATATTTATCTAATTTTATTTGAAAATGTCATTACACAAAAAAGTTACAATATTGATTACATGCAGGGTACAAGGCTGCTTGTCACAAGTTGAATAGCTCCTCAAGCTCCTCAGATGGTGGGCAGGAGCCATGGATGCAGTGAGCATTTCCTCTCTGGATTGCCACACTAAGGCGCTGAAAAAGAAAACTGGCAGCTCTAGGGTCTCTTATATATGTTTCATCTGACGATGTTGTTGTAGAATGATTAGTTGTGGGCAGGAATTGGAGTACCAAACATCCGCTGCTTTTCCTTAGTTTTATTATAAAAATATATATATCTGTACACCGGGCCAGGAGCTAGCTAAGGTGTGAAGGGGAGCGTGTGTGCATGCTCCGATGCCCAGGCTGTGTCTGGTCTGAGCTCTGCAGGGTAGAGCAGATTGCATTAAAATCTGCTGATAACGTTGTTTATATTTATCAAGTTGTTTAGCTTAAGAGGGTATAGGTCACCCTATGTGTGAGGGTGAACTGGCGTCCAACACCGCTCGGCACGCTATCATCGGCGTCCTCGGCGATCTGCTTGAAAAAATTGACAACCCTTGGGCGTGTACCTAACTAACATTATATACAGTGATTTACCTATAGTGGCCGTAAACAAACAAGTTTTTGAGACGTCCAACACCGTCTCGGACATGCATGAATAATGAGCACATTTCTTAAATATAATCCTCAAACTAAGCTATCCATGGAGCATCATGACTAACTAGCTAAATGGCTGCGCAAACTGGAGGCAGGAGGTCCGGCTTCAGGTAGCGCGGCAGGTGTAGAGTCAGCGACCAGAAGTTGCGCGTAGGAATTCATGATGCTCAGCCACAGTGTTATCTGTTAAGTAGATTATAAACGGCAGACACTAACGTAGGCACAATATATTATATGGCAAGACATTGAATAAGCGACATTTCCACTAAAATATGGAGAGCATGAACGTGGCAGGAACACTAGGACCTACATAGTGTATAGAGACACGACAAGATCAATAAACTACAAATAAATACCTGAGGTGGAAGGGTCTATATACATTGAACCGAGGGGTGCGAAACGATTGTTGTAATTACTCTTAATCTTGTCATAAAACTATGAATTCTTAGGTGCTAGTCCGTCATGAATGTAGTCTTCCGCTGCCATGACGAACAGGCAGGGAGAGGNTGAGGCAGTGTGCACAGTCCCGTCCTCATCACAGTCCCGTCCTCATCACAGTCCGTCCTCATGACAGTCCGTCCTCATCACAGTCCGTCCTCATGACAGTCCGTCCTCATCACAGTCCGTCCTCATCACAGTCCCGTCCTCATCACAGTCCCGTCCTCATCACAGTCCCGTCCTCATCACAGTCCGTCCTCATCACAGTCCGTCCTCATCACAGTCCGTCCTCATCACAGTCCCGTCCTCATCACAGTCCGTCCTCATCACAGTCCCGTCCTCATCACAGTCCCGTCCTCATCACAGTCCGTCCTCATCACAGTCCGTCCTCATCACAGCCCGTCCTCATCACAGTCCCGTCCTCAACACAGTCGTCCTCAACACAGCCCGTCCTCATCACAGTCCGTCCTCATCACAGTCCGTCCTCAACACAGTCCCGTCCTCATCACAGCCCGTCCTCATCACAGTCCCGTCCTCAACACAGTCCCGTCCTCATCACAGTCCCGTCCTCACACAGTCCCGTCCTCAACACAGTCCCGTCCTCATCACAGTCCCGTCCTCATCACAGTCCGTCCTCATCACAGTCCCGTCCTCATCACAGTCCGTCCTCAACACAGTCCGTCCTCATCACAGTCCGTCCTCATCACAGTCCGTCCTCATCACAGTCCCGTCCTCAACACAGTCCGTCCTCATCACAGTCCGTCCTCATCACAGTCCGTCCTCATCACAGTCCGTCCTCATCACAGTCCGTCATCATCACAGTCCGTCCTCATCACAGTCCGTCCTCATCACAGTCCGTCCTCATCACAGTCCCGTCCTCATCACAGTCCGTCCTCATCACAGTCCGTCCTCATCACAGTCCCGTCCTCATCACAGTCCGTCCTCATCACAGTCCCGTCCTCATCACAGTCCGTCCTCATCACAGTCCGTCCTCATCACAGTCCGTCCTCATCACAGTCCGTCCTCATCACAGTCCGTCCTCATCACAGTCCGTCCTCATCACAGTCCGTCCTCATCACAGTCCCGTCCTCATCACAGTCCGTCCTCATCACAGTCCGTCCTCATCACAGTCCCGTCCTCATCACAGTCCGTCCTCATCACAGTCCGTCCTCATCACAGTCCGTCCTCATCACAGTCCCGTCCTCATCAAGTCCGTCCTCATCACAGCCCCGTCCTCATCACAGTCCCGTCCTCATCACAGTCCCGTCCTCATCACAGTCCCGTCCTCATCACAGTCCCGTCCTCATCACAGCCCCGTCCTCATCACAGTCCCGTCCTCATCACAGTCCGTCCTCATCACAGTCCGTCCTCATCACAGTCCGTCCTCATCACAGCCCCGTCCTCATCACAGTCCCGTCCTCATCACAGTCCCGTCCTCATCACAGTCCCGTCCTCATCACAGTCCGTCCTCATCACAGCCCGTCCTCATCACAGTCCCGTCCTCATCACAGTCCCGTCCTCATCACAGTCCGTCCTCATCACAGTCCCGTCCTCAACACAGTCCGTCCTCATCACAGTCCGTCCTCATCACAGTCCCGTCCTCATCACAGTCCGTCCTCATCACAGTCCGTCCTCATCACAGTCCGTCCTCATCACAGTCCCGTCCTCATCACAATCCGTCTCATCACAGTCCGTCCTCATCACAGTCCCGTCCTCATCACAGTCCGTCCTCATCACAGTCCGTCCTCATCACAGTCCGTCCTCATCACAGTCCTGTCCTCATCACAGTCCGTCCTCATCACAGCCCGTCCTCATCACAGTCCGTCCTCATCACAGTCCGTCCTCATCACAGTCCGTCCTCATCACAGTCCGTCCTCATCACAGTCCCGTCCTCATCACAGCCCCGTCCTCATCACAGTCCCGTCCTCATCACAGTCCCGTCCTCATCACAGCCCGTCCTCATCACAGTCCGTCCTCATCACAGTCCGTCCTCATCACAGCCTCGTCCTCATCACAGTCCGTCCTCATCATAGTCCGTCCTCATCACAGTCCCGTCCTCATCACAGTCCCGTCCTCATCACAGCCCGTCCTCAACACAGTCCGTCCTCATCACAGTCTCGTCCTCATCACAGTCCCGTCCTCATCACAGTCCCGTCCTCATCACAGCCCCGTCCTCAACACAGTCCGTCCTCATCACAGTCTCGTCCTCATCACAGTCCCGTCCTCATCACAGCCCGTCCTCATCACAGTCCTCAACACAGTCCGTCCTCATCACAGTCCTCAACACAGTCCGTCCTCAACACAGTCCGTCCTCATCACAGTCCTCAACACAGTCCGTCCTCATCACAGTCCGTCCTCATCACAGTCCGTCCTCATCACAGTCCCGTCCTCACACAGTCCGTCCTCATCACAGTCCCGTCCTCATCACAGTCCCGTCCTCAACACAGTCCGTCCTCATCACAGTCCGTCCTCATCACAGTCCGTCCTCATCACAGTCCCGTCCTCATCACAGTCCGTCCTCATCACAGTCCGTCCTCATCACAGTCCGTCCTCATCACAGCCGTCCTCATCACAGTCCGTCCTCAACACAGTCCGTCCTCATCACAGTCCTCAACACAGTCCGTCCTCATCACAGCCCGTCCTCATCACAGTCCGTCCTCATCACAGTCCTCACACAGTCCGTCCTCATCACAGTCCGTCCTCATCACAGTCCGTCCTCATCACAGTCCTCAACACAGTCCGTCCTCATCACAGTCCTCACACAGTCCGTCCTCATCACAGTCCTCAACACAGTCCGTCCTCATCACAGTCCGTCCTCATCACAGTCCTCAACACAGTCCGTCCTCATCACAGTCCGTCCTCATCACAGCCCGTCCTCATCACAGTCCGTCCTCATCACAGTCCTCAACACAGTCCGTCCTCATCACAGTCCGTCCTCATCACAGCCCGTCCTCATCACAGTCCCGTCCTCATCACAGCCCGTCCTCATCACAGTCCTCAACACAGTCCGTCTCATCACAGCCCGTCCTCATCACAGTCCGTCCTCATCACAGTCCGTCCTCATCACAGTCCGTCCTCATCACAGTCCCGTCCTCATCACAGTCCCGTCCTCATCACAGTCCCGTCCTCATCACAGTCCGTCCTCATCACAGTCCGTCCTCATCACAGTCCGTCCTCATCACAGTCCGTCCTCATCACAGTCCCGTCCTCATCACAGTCCGTCCTCATCACAGTCCGTCCTCATCACAGTCCCGTCCTCATCACAGCCCGTCCTCATCACAGTCCCGTCCTCATCACAGTCCGTCCTCATCACAGCCCGTCCTCATCACAGTCCCGTCCTCATCACAGTCCGTCCTCATCACAGTCCGTCCTCATCACAGTCCGTCCTCATCACAGCCCGTCCTCATCACAGTCCGTCCTCATCACAGTCCTCATCACAGTCCGTCCTCATCACAGTCCGTCCTCATCACAGTCCGTCCTCATCACAGTCCGTCCTCATCACAGTCCCGTCCTCATCACAGTCCGTCCTCATCACAGTCCTCATCACAGTCCGTCTCATCACAGTCCTCATCACAGTCCTCATCACAGTCCGTCCTCATCACAGTCCTCATCACAGTCCGTCCTCATCACAGTCCGTCCTCATCACAGTCCGTCCTCATCACAGCCCGTCCTCATCACAGTCCGTCCTCATCACAGTCCGTCCTCATCACAGTCCCGTCCTCATCACAGTCCGTCCTCAACACAGTCCGTCCTCAACACAGTCCGTCCTCAACACAGTCCGTCCTCATCACAGTCCCGTCCTCATCACAGTCCCGTCCTCAACACAGTCCGTCCTCATCACAGTCCTCATCACAGTCCCGTCCTCATCACAGTCCGTCCTCATCACAGTCCGTCCTCATCACAGCCCGTCCTCATCACAGTCCGTCCTCATCACAGCCCGTCCTCATCACAGCCCGTCCTCATCACAGCCCGTCCTCATCACAGTCCGTCCTCATCACAGTCCGTCCTCATCACAGTCCGTCCTCATCACAGTCCTCATCACAGTCCGTCCTCATCACAGTCCGTCTCATCACAGTCCGTCCTCAACACAGTCCGTCCTCATCACAGTCCCGTCCTCATCACAGTCCGTCCTCAACACAGCCCCGTCCTCATCACAGCCCGTCCTCAACACAGTCCGTCCTCAACACAGTCCGTCCTCATCACAGTCCGTCCTCATCACAGTCCGTCCTCATCACAGTCCGTCCTCATCACAGCCCCGTCCTCATCACAGTCCTCAACACAGCCCCGTCCTCATCACAGTCCTCAACACAGCCCGTCCTCATCACAGTCCGTCCTCATCACAGTCCGTCCTCATCACAGCCCCGTCCTCATCACAGTCCTCACACAGCCCCGTCCTCATCACAGTCCTCAACACAGCCCCGTCCTCATCACAGTCCTCATCACAGTCCCGTCCTCATCACAGTCCCGTCCTCATCACAGTCCGTCCTCATCACAGCCCGTCCTCATCACAGTCCGTCCTCATCACAGTCCGTCCTCATCACAGTCCGTCCTCATCACAACCCGTCCTCATCACAGTCCGTCCTCATCACAGTCCGTCCTCATCACAGTCCGTCCTCACACAGTCCGTCCTCATCACAGCCCCGTCCTCATCACAGCCCGTCCTCATCACAGTCCGTCCTCATCACAGTCCCGTCCTCATCACAGTCCGTCCTCATCACAGTCCGTCCTCATCACAGTCCGTCCTCATCACAGTCCCGTCCTCATCACAGTCCGTCCTCATCACAGTCCCGTCCTCATCACAGTCCGTCCTCATCACAGTCCCGTCCTCATCACAGTCCCGTCCTCATCACAGTCCGTCCTCATCACAGTCCGTCCTCATCACAACCCCGTCCTCATCACAGTCCGTCCTCATCACAGTCCGTCCTCATCACAGTCCCGTCCTCATCACAGTCCGTCCTCATCACAGTCCGTCCTCATCACAGTCCGTCCTCATCACAGTCCCGTCCTCATCACAGTCCGTCCTCATCACAGTCCGTCCTCATCACAGTCCGTCCTCATCACAGTCCGTCCTCATCACAGTCCGTCCTCATGACAACCCCGTCCTCATCACAGTCCGTCCTCATCACAGTCCGTCCTCATCACAGTCCCGTCCTCATCACAGTCCGTCCTCATCACAGTCCGTCCTCATCACAGTCCGTCCTCATCACAGTCCGTCCTCATCACAGTCCCGTCCTCATCACACCCCCGTCCTCATCACAGTCCGTCCTCATCACAGTCCCGTCCTCATCACAGTCCGTCCTCATCACAGTCCCGTCCTCATCACAACCCGTCCTCATCACAGTCCGTCCTCATCACAGTCCCGTCCTCATCACAGTCCGTCCTCATCACAGTCCGTCCTCATCACAGTCCCGTCCTCATCACAGTCCGTCCTCATCACAGTCCGTCCTCATCACAGTCCCGTCCTCATCACAGTCCGTCCTCATCACAGTCCGTCCTCATCACAGTCCGTCCTCATCACAGTCCGTCCTCATCACAGTCCGT
>WNGS01157734.1:30121-45066 GCA_020271785.1 Procambarus virginalis
AATGGTTAAATAATTGTATAAATTTTATGTATTATGCGATTTTCTTTTAGTAAGTCTCAAAATGTTCTCCATGAAATTCCCGTTTTCCCTCACCGACCACATGGCATCTCAGCCGACCCGGTCACGTGGTCGGCCTATTGTATTGTTGTCACTCGAAGTGCCCACACGCATCTCCCCTCTCGCGGCGTACGTGACCTCTTTTACGCATATATTTTCTTTCTCGTGTTATTCAAACCGATTCAATACCTTCACCATGGATGCTGCACAAGGAACAAGCAGTGGAACGGCAAAAAGAGGTAGGAAATTGAAGAAAGAAGAACATATCGCAATGATTTACGATAAGTATCGTGGGGTAAAGCTCACTCCCTCAAAGATTCCTGATGTTGTTGAGGCTTTTTCTGAATCAGAGGATGATATTGAGGTTGACGAACCTGAATGTGACGTGACATATCATGTTTCCTCAACTGAACAAGAAACTTCTAGTGAAACTGAGGATGAGAGTGAGGATGAGGGAGCCGCATCTCCGCCACGCGGAAAACGAACGTGTCCGGTACCAAAGCGTGCTAAGCTTAGTGATCAGTGGTCTCGTAGCAACACTCCTCCTATCGTTGGTGACTTTTCTGCTAAGCCAGGCCTAACGATTCCAACACCTACATCTGCATTGAAGTTTATACAACTATTTTTCACGAGAGCATTGGTGGAGTACTTAGCATATGAAACAAATTTGTATGCCACACACATCATACATCGCATGGCTGCCTCATCAAGGAGAAGTTGGAAAGCAGTGTCTGTGAAAGAAATGGCACGATATTTGGGTCTGTGTATACTGATGGGAATAAACAAGCTGCCTACAATGAGGATGTACTGGCAGTCAAATCAAAAGTGGCATAACCGATACTTCAGCTTGTTTATGTCGTCTCCGCGGTTCCAAAATATTTCTAAGTTCTTTCATATGTATAACAAGAAAGCAGTGCCAGTGAATAATAGTGACAGACTGTTGAAAGTGAGACCAGTGATGGAATATTTGACCGAGAAATTTACGTCTGTGTACATTCCAAATAAAGAATTGAGTCTTGATGAGGGTACAATGGCATGGCGTGGCCGCCTCTCTTTCAAGGTGTACAATCCCAACAAGCCTGATAAATATGGTGTCAAATTGTATATGTTGGCTGAAGCCACATCAGGCTACATATATAACTTTGATGTGTATTGTGGTATAGGTAAAACTACTGTTGAAACAGTCACGGGGTTGATGGCACCCCTACTCAACAAGGGTTATCATCTGTATATGGATAACTACTATAACTCAGTTACCCTGACAGAAAAATTACGCGAGTCGGGTGTTTACACATGTGGAACACTTAGACTCCAACGTGGTGCCCCTAAGGATCTTCAACAACTGGTAAAGGGTAAAATGGCAACAGACACCACCGTGTACATGCGTCATGATAACACATTTATTATAGTGTGGAAGGACAAGCGGCCCGTGTCTATCATCACCAATCTCCATAATGCCGAGACTAGTTTAGTTCGGCGCAGGCGACGCATTCGTAAACCTAACGGGAGAACTGGACTCGAAATTGTGAAAATGAACAAACCCAATGCCATAATTGATTACAATAAGTTCATGAAAGGTGTTGATC
Organism: Procambarus virginalis; assembly: GCA_020271785.1. NCBI lineage: Eukaryota > Metazoa > Arthropoda > Malacostraca > Decapoda > Cambaridae > Procambarus > Procambarus virginalis. Next base: position 31,765 of record WNGS01157734.1, read on the forward strand.
ATTTCGATCAAATGGTCAAGTATTATGAGTTTACCAGAAAAACACACAAATGGACCAAGAAGATAACTTTTTATTTTCTGCAAATGGCATTGCACAATGCATTCGCGTTGTACTCCCACTTTTCAACGGACGTGAAGAAACTAACATTTTTAGAGTTTGTCTCAATAGCAATAGATGCCTTACTGGAGTGGAGGAGTGAGGATTGGCCAACAACAACAGGCATACCCCATGCTCCGGACTTGCCTGCCGACGCTGCTCCTCCTGCTGACGCGGCACTCTCAACACCCGGCCCATCTGGTGCGAGGCGGCCTCTCTTCACATCAACACCTCAAGCTCAGTCCTCGTCAGCAAATTCGGAACAGGACGTTGATGACATGGAACCACTCGACGCGACTGATTTCGCTGAAGATTCAGTCACAAGTGTTGTCGTTCCTCAAGAAGGCAATACTAGTGAAGATGATATAAAAACCAGACGAATTGTAGATTCAGACCAACGTCTGAACTACAAGTTGACGCACGAGATCATAGATCTGGATAAACGTAAAAGGTGCCGTGTTTGTACCAAGTCTGGCAGAAGGAGGGACGTGAGATTGGCGTGTAAAACTTGTGATGTGGCACTTTGCGCTGTACCTTGCTACACAAGGTATCACCGAAAGAAAGTGTATTGGGATAAAAAATAACCACCTGCAACAGCTTCACTCCACCTACGAAACATCTGTTGAGCAACTTCAGGATCTGAAGCCTGAAGAAGGTGGAGTGAAGAAAAAATGCTCAACTGTTGTTCTACAAACAACATAGACATGGTAAGTACACCTACTTTGAATTTTATTTATCATCAATCAGCTATTTTATTATATACGTATTGTAGAGAATTTATTTGCGAATGTTTTGGTACCAAAATGAATATTGTATCACATAAACTTCTATGAGTAAGCCGGGAAAAACACAAAGTATTTTTTCGGGTGTTGCGGGTGTGGCGAATGTTGCTCTGGGTGTGGCGGGTGGGTTTCAGTGGGTTTCCTTTAGCCGTTCTGATTGCCAAGACGTGGCAAATATTTTTATTTTATATGTATATGTCTGTGTAGGAAATTTTACTGCGATCATTGTCATACAAATAATAAAGTGTTTAAACAAGTATAAACTCGACAAACATGCAAGGAACGAAAACATTGTGTTTATTTTTGCCGCGCACGCATAGTGAGCCACTTTGGTTTATCTTTGTCGCTTCGCGTACATATGATTTGTAAACTTTTTATACATTTCTTCTTATAGAAAATTTTATTGCGCACACATTGCTACGAAAAAGAAATACGTACATAGAATATTATAGTCACGACACGTATAAATGTATAAACTTTCTACGCGTGATTGCCTGCTTGTGTTTTCGGCAGTGCGCTCGCGGCTAACTCCTCGTTAACTTCCCACACTCTTGCGGGTGGGCAACAACATTGATTATACATTCATATGCATATGTCCGTATAGAGAATTTTATTGCGGTTCCAATGATACCATAATCAACGATGTAGGATAAATGTGGTCATCGCAATCATTAAGAGAGTGGAAACATTTTGTTGATGTTTGGCGCTCTCGCCAAGTGATCCCAATACATTTTTATTTGGTGTTGATATTCCTTGTGCTTTGGCAGTATTTTATATGTATGTTCTTATAGAGAATTCTATTGCGAACACAGTGATACCAAATTTAAATACGTAGGTCTACAAATAGTGTCAGGACAGTAAAAAGAGTATACACTTTTCGCCCGTACCGCTTAAGCGCGCGAGACGCCTAAAGCACTTAGGGTAAGTTTTTTTACGCTTCGCCGAAAGCGCTAAAGTGTTATATAATAATAATAATAATAATAATAAAGTCCCACCCTCCCTCTCTCCTTTCTATCCGTCCCCCCCCCCCCCTCTCTCTCTCTCTCTCTCTCATCTCTACCTACTCTCATAGGTTTTCCTATCCCAAGCCTCACTTCCTTGCCATTAATTCTAACTTTTTTCTCTTCCTCCTCTCCCTTTCCATAAAAAATTCCTATCCTATTTTTCCCCTTCCCATATTTCCCTGCCCCCCCCATCCTCTCCCCCCCTTCCTCACTAATCCCATTGTTCCTCCTCATATTACTGTCACCATCAGTCAGTATACGCTGACAGTGTGTATACTGTCACCATCAGTCAGTATACGCTGACAGTGTGTATACTGCCACGCACAGTCAGTATACGCTGACTGTGTATACTGTCACCATCAGTCAGTATATGCTGACAGTGTGTATACTGTCACCATCAGTCAGTATACACTGACTGTGTATACTGTCACCATCAGTCAGTATACGCTGACAGTGTGTATACTGTCACCATCAGTCAGTATACGCTGACAGTGTGTATACTGTCACCCACAGTCAGTATACGCTGACAGTGTGTATACTGTCACCATCAGTCAGTATACGCTGACAGTGTGTGTACTGTCACCATCAGTCAGTATACGCTGACAGTGTGTATACTGTCACCCACAGTCAGTATACGCTGACAGTGTGCATACTGTCACCCACAGTCAGTATATGCTGACAGTGTGTATACTGTCACCATCAGTCAGTATACGCTGACAGTGTGTATACTGTCACCATCAGTCAGTATACGCTGACAGTGTGTATACTGTCACCATCAGTCAGTATACGCTGACAGTGTGTATACTGTCACCATCAGTCAGTATACGCTGACAGTGTGTATACTGTCACCACAGTCAGTATACACTGACAGTGTGTATACTGTCACCATCAGTCAGTATACGCTGACAGTGTGTATACTGTCACCCACAGTCAGTATACACTGACAGTGTGTATACTGTCACCATCAGTCAGTATACGCTGACAGTGTGTATACTGTCACAATCAGTCAGTATACGCTGACAGTGTGTATACTGTCACAATCAGTCAGTATACGCTGACAGTGTGTATACTGTCACCCACAGTCAGTATACGCTGACAGTGTGTATACTGTCACCATCAGTCAGTATATGCTGACAGTGTGTATACTGTCACCCACAGTCAGTATACGCTGACAGTGTGTATACTGTCACCATCAGTCAGTATACGCTGACAGTGTGTATACTGTCACCCACAGTCAGTATACGCTGACAGTGTGTATACTGTCACCATCAGTCAGTATACGCTGACAGTGTGTATACTGTCACCCACAGTCAGTATATGCTGACAGTGTGTATACTGTACCATCAGTCAGTATACACTGACAGTGTGTATACTGTCACCATCAGTCAGTATATGCTGACAGTGTGTATACTGTCACAATCAGTCAGTATACGCTGACAGTGTGTATACTGTCACCATCAGTCAGTATACGCTGACAGTGTGTATACTGTCACCATCAGTCAGTATACGCTGACAGTGTGTATACTGTCACCATCAGTCAGTATACGCTGACAGTGTGTATACTGTCACCATCAGTCAGTATACGCTGACAGTGTGTATACTGTCACCCACAGTCAGTATACGCTGACAGTGTGTATACTGTCACAATCAGTCAGTATAAGCTGACAGTGTGTATACTGTCACCCACAGTCAGTATAAGCTGACAGTGTGTATACTGTCACAATCAGTCAGTATACGCTGACAGTGTGTATACTGTCACCAACAGTCACACTGATTGTCAAAGTAGAGCAGAGACGGAGGTTCGAGCCCGTAGCACTGACGCCTCTAGCCAGGACTATGGGTAATATGGTCATACAAGTTGTACATACATACATACAGGTCATACATACATACATACATACAGGTCATACATACATACATACATACTGGTCATACATACATACATACATACAGGTCATACATACATACATACAGGTCATACATACATACATACATACTGGTCATACATACATACATACATACTGGTCATACATACATACATACATACAGGTCATACATACATACATACATACAGGTCATACATACATACATACATACATACATACATACATACATACATACATACATACATACATACATACATACATACATACAGGTCATACATACATACATACAGGTCATACATACATACAGGTCATACATACATACTGGTCATACATACATACATACATACAGGTCATACATACATACATACAGGTCATACATACATACATACAGGTCATACATACATACATACTGGTCATACATACATACATACAGGTCATACATACATTCATACAGGTCATACATACATACATACTAGTCATACATACTGGTCATACATACATTCATACAGGTCATACATACATACATACTAGTCATACATACATACATACTGGTCATACATACATTCATACACATCATACATACAGGTTATACATTTCAATGTATGTAGCAATCTAGTTCACACTGCTCCTCCTGCTTCTAATGCTGCTGGTGTCTACTCTATTTCCTGTTCGTCTTGTCCTCTCCAATACTTTGGCGAAACTGGCCGTACACTGAATGACAGACTTAAAGAACACAAGAGAAGTGTTAAGTCTGCAGACACTAACAATGCTCTCTTCTGCCATGTGAGGGATTCTAATCATCCCATTGATTGGTCTTCCTCCAAAATAATCTTTCCTGCCTCTACACAGACGCCGTCTTGTTGAATCAGCTCTAATACACAATGTACCCAACATGAACTTGAGTCCTGGCTTTGTTGCTGTGGACTCTTCCCTTTCACAGTATATACTCAAATGCTCTAATCTTTCTAACAAACGTGACCTAACATAAGTTTACCCCTTCCATATGTCTTTCTTTCTCTTTCCTTTTCTTTCTCTTTTCTTTGAGCCGGTCGGCCGAGTGGACAGCACGCTGGACTTGTGATCCTATGGTCCCGGGTTCGATCCCAGGCGCCGGCGAGAAATAATGGGCAGAGTTTCTTTCACCCTATGCCCCTGTTACCTAGCAGTAAAATAGGTACCTGGGTGTTAGTCAGCTGTCACGGACTGCTTCCTGGGGGTGGAGTCCTGGTCGAGGACCGGGCCGCGGGGACACTAAAAGTCCCGAAATCATCTCAAGATAACCTCAAGAAGATAACCTTCTATTTTCTCTATTTTTCTGTTCATTGTTTTCTCTTACGTTCCTTTGCTATCCTCTTCTTATTCCTACTACTATCCTCTCTACTGCACCTTAACGTTCGGATCTTTTGCCTTGCTTTTGCCTAGGGGTCTACCTATTTCGTTGAGGGAGGGAAGTCGTACCGCGCGCGCTCCGTTAAAATCGTGACATTAACCGGGATTTCTTAGGACCACAGCCTTGGATTACCGATTACAGGCATAACAAGTGCATAGTGACCCGCTGGAAAATTTGAAAACAGTCATTATCAACGGAACTTTGTGTTAAATAGATAATAAACGGGAGACCACGTGTGGGCCAGTGCATGAGGCTTTGTGTACGTGCGTGTATGAGGAAAAAAAAATAGTGAACGGTGATTCGTGGAACAGTGAAGTGGAACGGGTACCACAACAACATATAAGTTGGAAGTGAAGGAAAATCGTGCATAGAATATTATAAATATAGAATGCTAGAAATATAGAATAGTGGCAAGAAGCGGCATCAGTAGGCTGTTTCCACAAGCCACGCGAGGNACAGTGTACTGGTCAACACTACAGTGTACTGGTCAACACTACAGTGTACTGGTCAACACTACAGTGTACTGGTCAACACTACAGTGTACTGGTCAACACAACAGTGTACTGGTCAACACTACAGTGTACTGGTCAACACTACAGTGTACTGGTCAACACTACAGTGTACTGGTCAACACTACAGTGTACTGGTCAACACACAGTGTACTGGTCAACACAACAGTGTACTGGTCAACACACAGTGTACTGGTCACACAACAGTGTACTGGTCACACACAGTGTACTGGTCAACACAACAGTGTACTGGTCAACACTACAGTGTACTGGTCAACACTACAGTGTACTGGTCAACACTACAGTGTACTGGTCAACACAACGTGTACTGGTCAACAGTGTACTGGTCAACACAACAGTGTACTGGTCAACACAACAGTGTACTGGTCAACACTACAGTGTACTGGTCAACACAACAGTGTACTGGTCAACACTACAGTGTACTGGGTCAACACTACAGTGTACTGGTCAACACAACAGTGTACTGGTCAACACTACAGTGTACTGGTCAACACAACAGTGTACTGGTCAACACTACAGTGTACTGGTCAACACTACAGTGTACTGGTCAACACAACAGTGTACTGGTCAACACTACAGTGTACTGGTCAACACTACAGTGTACTGGTCAACACAACAGTGTACTGGTCAACACAACAGTGTACTGGTCAACACTACAGTGTACTGGTCAACACAACAGTGACTGGTCACACAACAGTGTACTGGTCAACACTACAGTGTACTGGTCAACACAACAGTGTACTACATGGTACTGGTCAACAGTGTACTGGTCAACACAACAGTGTACTGGTCAACACAACAGTGTACTGGTCAACACTACAGTGTACTGGTCAACACTACAGTGTACTGGTCAACACAACAGTGTACTGGTCAACACTACAGTGTACTGGTCAACACTACAGTGTACTGGTCAACACAACAGTGTACTGGTCAACAGTGTACTGGTCAACAGTGTACTGGTCAACACAACAGTGTACTGGTCAACACAACAGTGTACTGGTCAACACACAGTGTACTGGTCAACACTACAGTGTACTGGTCAACACAACAGTGTACTGGTCAACACTACAGTGTACTGGTCAACAGTGTACTGGTCAACACAACAGTGTACTGGTCAACACTACAGTGTACTGGTCAACAGTGTACTGGTCACACAGTGTACTGGTCAACACAACAGTGTACTGGTCAACACTACAGTGTACTGGTCAACACAACAGTGTACTGGTCAACACTACAGTGTACTGGTCAACACTACAGTGTACTGGTCAACACAACAGTGTACTGGTCAACACAACAGTGTACTGGTCAACACTACAGTGTACTGGTCAACACAACAGTGTACTGGTCAACACTACAGTGTACTGGTCAACACAACAGTGTACTGGTCAACACTACAGTGTACTGGTCAACACAACAGTGTACTGGTCAACACAACAGTGTACTGGTCAACACAACAGTGTACTGGTCAACACAACAGTGTACTGGTCAACACTACAGTGTACTGGTCAACACTACAGTGTACTGGTCAACACTACAGTGTACTGGTCAACACTACAGTGTACTGGTCAACACAACAGTGTACTGGTCAACACAACAGTGTACTGGTCAACACAACAGTGTACTGGTCACACAACAGTGTACTGGTCAACAGTGTACTGGTCAACACAACAGTGTACTGGTCAACACAACAGTGTACTGGTCAACACAACAGTGTACTGGTCAACACAACAGTGTACTGGTCAACACAACAGTGTACTGGTCAACACACAGTGTACTGGTCAACACAACAGTGTACTGGTCAACACACAGTGTACTGGTCAACACAACAGTGTACTGGTCAACACAACAGTGTACTGGTCAACAGTGTACTGGTCAACACAACAGTGTACTGGTCAACACAACAGTGTACTGGTCAACACAACAGTGTACTGGTCAACACTACAGTGTACTGGTCAACACTACAGTGTACTGGTCAACACAACAGTGTACTGGTCAACACTACAGTGTACTGGTCAACACAACAGTGTACTGGTCAACACAACAGTGTACTGGTCAACACTACAGTGTACTGGTCAACACACAGTGTACTGGTCAACACAACAGTGTACTGGTCAACAAACAGTGTACTGGTCAACACAACAGTGTACTGGTCAACACTACAGTGTACTGGTCAACACTACAGTGTACTGGTCAACACAACAGTGTACTGGTCAACAAACAGTGTACTGGTCAACACAACAGTGTACTGGTCAACACAACAGTGTACTGGTCAACACTACAGTGTACTGGTCAACACTACAGTGTACTGGTCAACACAACAGTGTACTGGTCAACACAACAGTGTACTGGTCAACACAACAGTGTACTGGTCAACACAACAGTGTACTGGTCAACACAACAGTGTACTGGTCAACACAACAGTGTACTGGTCAACACAACAGTGTACTGGTCAACAGTGTACTGGTCAACACAACAGTGTACTGGTCAACACAACAGTGTACTGGTCACAACAGTGTACTGGTCAACACAACAGTGTACTGGTCAACACTACAGTGTACTGGTCAACACAACAGTGTACTGGTCAACACAACAGTGTACTGGTCAACACAACAGTGTACTGGTCAACACAACAGTGTACTGGTCAACACAACAGTGTACTGGTCAACACAACAGTGTACTGGTCAACAGTGTACTGGTCAACACAACAGTGTACTGGTCAACAGTGTACTGGTCAACACAACAGTGTACTGGTCAACACTACAGTGTACTGGTCAACACAACAGTGTACTGGTCAACACAACAGTGTACTGGTCAACACAACAGTGTACTGGTCAACACAACAGTGTACTGGTCAACACAACAGTGTACTGGTCAACACAACAGTGTACTGGTCAACACAACAGTGTACTGGTCAACAGTGTACTGGTCAACACAACAGTGTACTGGTCAACACTACAGTGTACTGGTCAACACAACAGTGTACTGGTCAACACAACAGTGTACTGGTCAACACTACAGTGTACTGGTCAACAGTGTACTGGTCAACAGTGTACTGGTCAACACAACAGTGTACTGGTCAACACAACAGTGTACTGGTCAACACAACAGTGTACTGGTCAACAGTGTACTGGTCAACACAACAGTGTACTGGTCAACACAACTGTGTACTGGTCAACACTACAGTGTACTGGTCAACACAACAGTGTACTGGTCAACACAACAGTGTACTGATCAACACAACAGTGTACTGGTCAACACAACAGTGTACTGGTCAACACAACAGACACGCTGGAAGCGGACTAACCTAAAACCCACCTAATGAGTCCGATGCACAGAAAACGGAGATATAAGTGAGCCGTTACTGTTGAAATGTTGCCATAACTGGCTGTTAGTGGAGTGGAGAAGGTGAGCCGCTGTACCAGGAGCTGTGTGGGGCTGTGGTCGGGAGTGGTCTGTGGCGGACGAAGACCGTTAAACCACGGAGACCCCGGGCAGGTAGCCGCGGTGTGTGTGGGGGGCGCGGGAAGGGGGAGAGGAGAGAGAGAGAGAGAGAGAGAGAGAGAGAGAGAGAGAGAGAGAGAGAGAGAGAGAGAGAGAGAGAGAGAGAGAGAGAGAGAGGAGAGAGGAGGGGGGGGGGGAGAGAGAGAGACATATGAGCAAGACAAGGAGACAATGAAACAAACAAACAAACAAATTACACCATGAACCACCGCTAACAACCATACCACCATTAACCACCCCGTTACCTGCCTCTACCACCCTCCCCCCTCCCCCCACCATGGGTATAGGGTGCACAATAAAATAATAACCAGGTCTTCACAACTCATCAAAGTATCCAAATGATTTATTCCTATTAAAAGTATAACCAAACTTTAGAGCCCAAAAGTTACTAAGAGAGAGGTTGTAGTATTTCCTGTTTTGGGGGAATTTATAAGTTAAAGTGTAAGTAATAATCCGGAATGGGTAGTTAGTGGAAAGGTGTAACGAGGTTGTGGAATGGGGGATAAATGGGGGGCGGAAATGGGGGAGTAATTGTGTGTGAGAGAATGTTAGCAGGTTGGGCCGTGTCGTTAATTGGGTCCCAAACACCTGACTCCAACACGTCTGATTCTCCACACCTGACCTTCCTGTGTCTGGCTGCTACACCTGACTCTCCCTTAACTTCAACCCTCCACACCTGACCTTCCTGTGTCTGGCCGCTACACCTGACTCTCCCTTAACCTCAACCCTCCACACCTGACCTTCCTGTGTCTGGCTGCTACACCTGACTCTTCCTTAACCTCAACCCTCCACACCTGACCGTCCTGTGTCTGGCTGCTACACCTGACTCTCCCTTAACCTCAACCCTCCACACCTGACCCATCATACTTAAATAAATAATAATAATAATAATAATAATAATAATAATAATAATAATAATAATAATAATAATAATAATAATAATAATAATTTCAGCAAATAATACCGAGCCAAAATTAATAATTATATGACTAAAAAAAAAGATACAGAAACAATTTGAGTGTTATTAAAGTAATGCAGAAGAGGAAGAGTATATATATAACAACAAATGATAAAAAGAGGAAGAACAGATAAAAAGCAAATATGAACAATACAAATAACAAATAAATTAACAAGAGGTTATAGCAATCACAAAACCAAACTGGGTCGCCAGCCAGAGCTTCAGAGTATTACACTTATTTACTAGAGTTCTTGAAGAATATAGAGAATGTTAACCTTGGCAGAGCTCACAAAACACTTTAACTAAAGACCAGCTCGTGATTGACAAATTTACTCCTACTCGTCTCCAGTATATTTAAATCTGGTGAGAGTGAACATGATTGCGACATTAAAGATCTTGACTTCAGCAGATAAACTTTAATGTCTCAGGAGGGATTCATAAGAAAGACGAAGGTACATGGTAATAGGGTGGAAAGGGTGGGAGGGGGGGGGGAGATTATCTTGAGATGATTTCGGGCTTAGTTACCACGCGGCCCGGTCCTCGACCAGGAATCCTTTTTGTTACACACCCAAAAAAAGCAGCCCATAGCAGCTGTCTAACTCCCAGGTACCTATTTACTGCTAGGTGAACGAGAGCATCAGGGTGAAAGAAACTCTGCACGTTTGTTTCAGCCTCCGCCGGGGATCGAACCCAGAACCTTAGGACTACGAATCCCGTGCGCTATCGATTCGGCCGTCAGCCCCCTCCTTCTAGTTGACATTATAAAAACCTTTAAACCAATCTGTTGGAACCTTTTCCCTTCCATTAAAATCAAATTTAAAACTTTATCCATAAACATATACATATTTACAGTTGGGTTAGTTTACACACATTTACTGTTGGGTTAGTTTACCTACATTTACAGTATATTAGTTACCTAACAGAAAGTCTTCATAAAAAGGTAATTCCAGTTGTGAGTATGAGAGTGAGGAACGGTGCTGAGAACATGGTGACGACCAGAGATGACTGGTGGAGGGAAGTGTGTGGCACACCCTAGTGCTCTCCTCCCTGAGGACTGGAACAACCAGTAGGAGCCATGAAGGGGGATTCGAACCCGCACAGATGATGTATGATACATGGAGGGGGGGGGGGAAATGGAGAGGAAGGATGGGGTAAGGAAAGGGATTGGAAATTGAGGAAAGGTGTGGTGGATTATGTGTGAATTAAAAATATATATATATATATATATATATATATATATATATATACATATATATATATATATATATATATATATATATATATATATATATATATATATTATATATATATATATATATAATATATATATATCACCAAGCAGCAGCCAAACTCACCAGTCTGCTGACAAAGGTCAACAATGCTCCCAGAATCTCTGCATCGTGGCACAATCTCCTTCTATTTGGGAATGCATTCTAGCATTACCGCCCAGGAGAGACAATCATTAGCAACCTCTGTAATCAGGGCACTTAATGAATTCCCAGAGCAGACAACCTGGTCTGCCTCCCCCCTCGTGCCAAGAACACCAGCCGCAGGACGACCAACAAAACTCATCTGAGAACCACAAAATGAGAGCACAGATCACCAGGGCAATACCACAGGTGCCATCAGAATCATGACCAGCGATGACACTATTGCCCCCAGGAACGCCACGACAGCAGAGGCTCTTCAAGACAAACACCCACGCAGAGCCCCCGACAGCAGCAGGGATCCCCAGGAAAACAATGCTGGCATAGAACCCTTGACTGTTCGAGAATCTGAGGTGTACAAAGCAGCCATGTCTTTCCCAACAGGTTCAGCAGGGGGCTTTACAGGTCTAAGACCCCAGCACATCAACAAAGCTGAACGTCACAGACGTGACATCTATATAGTATATATATATAAAAACCTGTGCGGATGCAAATGGAACGTTGTGTGAAAATTTCAAAGCAATTCTGTACGGCATGGGTTCGAATCCTGGTCGGGTTATATAGAGTTGTTAGTAATATATATATATATATTCATATACCCCCCTCACTCACACAATTCCTTCCAGCTTCCTTTTACGGTTTGAGAGGCGGGAACGGAGAGCCGAAGCTCAACCTCCGCAAGCACAACTAGGTGAGTACACACACACACACACTCCACAACACCCTTCCTGAACTTCCTATCCCTTTCCCTTCCTCTATCCCCCCCCCCTCCGCCCTCCCCCCCTCCAAAAACAACAACAGGTCCAACAGGTGTTAAAAAATGGGAAAACCGTTGGTTGTTAAGGTGAGGTGCGTGCTAACGGTCCCTCCCCCCCCACCTGTTGTTACCCCTCCCGTTACCATTCCCTCCCCCCCCCCTTCCCTCATCCTTTCTATCAGTCCACAATCTTCTCTCGTTCATACAGCAATGAAGCGCGTCAATGACTGGGCAAGTACAACTCAAACCGAACTTGCAGGCATATACCTTGCCACTGAATTTTTAAAAGACAAAGGCAGTGGACTTATATACTGTGACTCGCAGAGTGCACTCCTGGCATTGAACGCACATAGTAGTGACACCCAGAAAATAGTCAGTGATATTCGAATGAATGTTTTAGCTGCTAAAGAAAACAGATTTGAAATTAAATTCCTATGGATACCATCACATGTTGGCATCTCAAGGCATGACACTGTTGATATGCTTGCAAAGACAGCCTGTAGAAAACCAGTGGTAGAAATTGATATGGGTGTTTCATTAGCAGTGACAAAGAGAATACTTAAACAAATATCTAATGAAAATCTCACCGACCTAACAAATTCACAAAGACCTGAAAGTTGTAGCATTAAATATTATGATAGATATCGTGAGGAGACATTCACATATGGGACTAATAGAACAAGAACCCGGCAATGTGATGTTATAGTGGCCAGAATATGCCTGGGATATAGACGTATCTGGCAGTTTTCTCAAAACCCAAATGTCGAGTACACTATGTGTCAACTTTGTGAAAGAGAAAACATGCACTCTCTTGAACATTATATTGTAGAATGTCCCATACTGGCTGACTTTCGCCCTCCTGGGCTAAGGTATGCTGAACTGTGTAATTACTATATGAGTACTGGAACACTTGATGATATATTGGACTTGTACCCAAGATTAACCATGTAATAGATTAATTATACAATGTA
>WNGS01157734.1:46066-65559 GCA_020271785.1 Procambarus virginalis
TGTGATGTTACTATATAACCTGAGCTTGTAAAAGCACCTTCATCACCTTCAGTGATTAAGTGCTTAATTGCACACTAGTTTCTTTATCAGCTATCTTACCCTCTCAGAGTAGGAGAGCCATAAATGTATGTATATTTGTGTGTATATGTGTATGTATGTATATATGTGTATATATGAATATGTGTGTATGTATATGTATGTTTATAAAGTATATATGGAAGATGATCAGAATTACATTTCACTTTTGTAAATGCACATTAATGACACTATGTAAAAGACACATCGAACACTTTATGTAGGGCATACGTAAATCTGTGTATCTATGTATTTACGTATGTAGGTTAGCTTGCTAACCAGCATATATACATTTTCTTCTGTCCTCCATGGACAGGGTTAGAGATGTGTTAAACATATAGTTCAAGGGTTTATTGAACAGTCAACCACAGAAGGTGATTCGGTGCTTTTAAAACACTTTCGCGCTTAGCGGACGAGCGTTAGCGTCCAATCTTTTTCTCCTGATTCTGCCCTCCGGACTAGCGCGTGTGTCGAATGGTTAAATAATTGTATAAATTTTATGTATTATGCGATTTTCTTTTAGTAAGTCTCAAAATGTTTTCCATGAAATTCCCGTTTTCCCTCACCGACCACATGGCATCTCAGCCGACCCGGTCACGTGGTCGGCCTATTGTATTGTTGTCACTCGAAGTGCCCACACACATCTCCCCTCTCGCGGCGTACGTGACCTCTTTTACGCATATATTTTCTTTCTCGTGTTATTCAAACCGATTCAATACCTTCACCATGGATGCTGCACAAGGAACAAGCAGTGGAACGGCAAAAAGAGGTAGGAAATTGAAGAAAGAAGAACATATCGCAATGATTTACGATAAGTATCGTGGGGTAAAGCTCACTCCCTCAAAGATTCCTGATGTTGTTGAGGCTTTTTCTGAATCAGAGGATGATATTGAGGTTGACGAACCTGAATGTGACGTTACATATCATGTTTCCTCAACTGAACAAGAAACTTCTAGTGAAACTGAGGATGAGAGTGAGGATGAGGGAGCCGCATCTCCGCCACGCGGAAAACGAACGTGTCCGGTACCAAAGCGTGCTAAGCTTAGTGATCAGTGGTCTCGTAGCAACACTCCTCCTATCGTTGGTGACTTTTCTGCTAAGCCAGGCCTAACGATTCCAACACCTACATCTCCATTGCAGTTTATACAACTATTTTTCACGAGAGCATTGGTGGAGTACTTAGCATATGAAACAAATTTGTATGCCACACACATCATACATCGCTTTGCTGCCTCATCAAGGAGAAGTTGGAAAGCAGTGTCTGTGAAAGAAATGGCACGATATTTGGGTCTGTGTATACTGATGGGAATAAACAAGCTGCCTACAATGAGGATGTACTGGCAGTCAAATCAAAAGTGGCATAACCGATACTTCAGCTTGTTTATGTCGTCTCCGCGGTTCCAAAATATTTCTAAGTTCTTTCATATGTATAACAAGAAAGCAGTGCCAGTGAATAATAGTGACAGACTGATGAAAGTGAGACCAGTGATGGAATATTTGACCGAGAAATTTACGTCTGTGTACATTCCAAATAAAGAATTGAGTCTTGATGAGGGTACAATGGCATGGCGTGGCCGCCTCTCTTTCAAGGTGTACAATCCCAACAAGCCTGATAAATATGGTGTCAAATTGTATATGTTGGCTGAAGCCACATCAGGCTACATATATAACTTTGATGTGTATTGTGGTATAGGTAAAACTACTGTTGAAACAGTCACGGGGTTGATGGCACCCCTACTCAACATCATCTATATATATCATATCTGTATATGGATAACTACTATAACTCAGTTACCCTGACAGAAAATTACGCGAGTCGGGTGTTTACACATGTGGAACACTTAGACTCCAACGTGGTGCCCCTAAGGATCTTCAACAACTGGTAAAGGGTAAAATGGCAACAGACACCACCGTGTACATGCGTCATGATAACACATTTATTATAGTGTGGAAGGACAAGCGGCCCGTGTCTATCATCACCAATCTCCATAATGCCGAGACTAGTTTAGTTCGGCGCAGGCGACGCATTCGTAAACCTAACGGGAGAACTGGTCTCGAAATTGTGAAAATGAACAAACCCAATGCCATAATTGATTACAATAAGTTCATGAAAGGTGTTGATCATTTCGATCAAATGGTCAAGTATTATGAGTTTACCAGAAAAACACACAAATGGACCAAGAAGATAACTTTTTATTTTCTGCAAATGGCATTGCACAATGCATTCGCGTTGTACTCCCACTTTTCAACGGACGTGAAGAAACTAACATTTTTAGAGTTTGTCTCAATAGCAATAGATGCCTTACTGGAGTGGAGGAGTGAGGATTGGCCAACAACAACAGGCATACCCCATGCTCCGGACTTGCCTGCCGACGCTGCTCCTCCTGCTGACGCGGCACTCTCAACACCCGGCCCATCTGGTGCGAGGCGGCCTCTCTTCACATCAACACCTCAAGCTCAGTCCTCGTCAGCAAATTCGGAACAGGACGTTGATGACATGGAACCACTCGACGCGACTGATTTCGCTGAAGATTCAGTCACAAGTGTTGTCGTTCCTCAAGAAGGCAATACTAGTGAAGATGATATAAAACCAGACGAATTGTAGATTCAGACCAACGTCTGAACTACAAGTTGACGCACGAGATCATAGATCTGGATAAACGTAAAAGGTGCCGTGTTTGTACCAAGTCTGGCAGAAGGAGGGACGTGAGATTGGCGTGTAAAACTTGTGATGTGGCACTTTGCGCTGTACCTTGCTACACAAGGTATCACCGAAAGAAAGTGTATTGGGATAAAAAATAACCACCTGCAACAGCTTCACTCCACCTACGAAACATCTGTTGAGCAACTTCAGGATCTGAAGCCTGAAGAAGGTGGAGTGAAGAAAAAATGCTCAACTGTTGTTCTACAAACAACATAGACATGGTAAGTACACCTACTTTGAATTTTATTTATCATCAATCAGCTATTTTATTATATACGTATTGTAGAGAATTTATTTGCGAATGTTTTGGTACCAAAATGAATATTGTATCACATAACTTCTATGAGTAAGCCGGGAAAAACACAAAGTATTTTTTCGGGTGTTGCGGGTGTGGCGGATGTTGCTCTGGGTGTGGCGGGTGGGTTTCAGTGGGTTTCCTTTAGCCGTTCTGATTGCCAAGACGTGGCAAATATTTTTATTTATATGTATATGTCTGTGTAGGAAATTTTACTGCGATCATTGTCATACAAATAATAAAGTGTTTAAACAAGTATAAACTCGACAAACATGCAAGGAACGAAAACATTGTGTTTATTTTTGCCGCGCACGCATAGTGAGCCACTTTGGTTTATCTTTGTCGCTTCGCGTACATATGATTTGTAAACTTTTTATACATTTCTTCTTATAGAAAATTTTATTGCGCACACATTGCTACGAAAAGAAATACGTACATAGAATATTATAGTCACGACACGTATAAATGTATAAAANGTGTACTGGTCAACACTACAGTGTACTGGTCAACACAACAGTGTACTGTTCAACACAACTGTGTACTGGTCAACACTACAGTGTACTGGTCAACACTACAGTGTACTGGTCAACACAACAGTGTACTGGTCAACACAACAGTGTACTGGTCAACACTACAGTGTACTGGTCAACACTACAGTGTACTGGTCAACACAACAGTGTACTGGTCAACACAACAGTGTACTGGACAACCACTACAGTGTACTGGTCAACACACAGTGTACTGGTCAACACAACAGTGTATGGTCAACAGTACAGTGTACTGGTCAACACTACAGTGTACTGGTCAACACAACAGTGTACTGGTCAACACACAGTGTACTGGTCAACACTACAGTGTACTGGTCAACACAACAGTGTACTGGTCAACACAACAGTGTACTGGTCAAACCTACAGTGTACTGGTCAACACACAGTGTACTGGTCAACAGTGTACTGGTCAACACTACAGTGTACTGGTCAACACAACAGTGTACTGGTCAACACTACAGTGTACTGGTCAACACTACAGTGTACTGGTCAACACTACAGTGTACTGGTCAACGCTACAGTGTACTGGTCAACACTACAGTGTACTGGTCAACATACAGTGTACTGGTCAACACTACAGTGTACTGGTCAACACAACAGTGTACTGGTCAACACTACAGTGTACTGGTCAACACTACAGTGTACTGGTCAACACAACAGTGTACTGGTCAACACTACAGTGTACTGGTCAACACTACAGTATACTGGTCAACACTACAGTGTACTGGTCAACAGTGTACTGGTCAACTACAGTGTACTGGTCAACACAACAGTGTACTGGTCAACACTACAGTGTACTGGTCAACACAACAGTGTACTGGTCAACACTACAACAGTGTACTGGTCAACACAACAGTGTACTGGTCAACACTACAGTGTACTGGTCAACACAACAGTGTACTGGTCAACACAACAGTGTACTGGTCAACACAACAGTGTACTGGTCAAACACACGTGTACTGGTCAACACAACAGTGTACTGGTCAACACAACAGTGTACTGGTCAACACTACAGTGTACTGGTCAACACAACAGTGTACTGGTCAACACAACAGTGTACTGGTCAACACTACAGTGTACTGGTCAACACTACAGTGTACTGGTCAACACTACAGTGTACTGGTCAACAGTGTACTGGTCAACACTACAGTGTACTGGTCAACACAACAGTGTACTGGTCAACACTACAGTGTACTGGTCAACACAACAGTGTACTGGTCAACACTACAGTGTACTGGTCAACACTACAGTGTACTGGTCAACACTACAGTGTACTGGTCAACGCTACAGTGTACTGGTCAACACTACAGTGTACTGGTCAACACTACAGTGTACTGGTCAACACAACAGTGTACTGGTCAACACTACAGTGTACTGGTGAACAGTGTGTACTGGTCAACACTACAGTGTACTGGTCAACACAACAGTGTACTGGTCAACACAACAGTGTACTGGTCAACACAACAGTGTACTGGTCAACACAACAGTGTACTGGTCAACACTACAGTGTACTGGTCAACACTACAGTGTACTGGTCAACACAACAGTGTACTGGTCAACACAACAGTGTACTGGTCAACACAACAGTGTACTGGTCAACACAACAGTGTACTGGTCAACACAACAGTGTACTGGTCAACACTACAGTGTACTGGTCAACACAACAGTGTACTGGTCAACACTACAGTGTACTGGTGAACAGTGTACTGGTCAACACTACAGTGTACTGGTCAACACAACAGTGTACTGGTCAACACAACAGTGTACTGGTCAACACAACAGTGTACTGGTCAACACAACAGTGTACTGGTCAACACTACAGTGTACTGGTGAACAGTGTACTGGTCAACACTACAGTGTACTGGTCAACACAACAGTGTACTGGTCAACACAACAGTGTACTGGTCAACACTACAGTGTACTGGTCAACACTACAGTGTACTGGTCAACACAACAGTGTACTGGTCAACACTACAGTGTACTGGTCAACACTACAGTGTACTGGTCAACACAACAGTGTACTGGTCAACACTACAGTGTACTGGTCAACACTACAGTGTACTGGTCAACACAACAGTGTACTGGTCAACACAACAGTGTACTGGTCAACACTACAGTGTACTGGTCAACACACAGTGTACTGGTCAACACAACAGTGTACTGGTCAACACTACAGTGTACTGGTCAACACAACAGTGTACTGGTCAACAGTGTACTGGTCAACAGTGTACTGGTCAACACAACAGTGTACTGGTCAACACAACAGTGTACTGGTCAACACTACAGTGTACTGGTCAACACTACAGTGTACTGGTCAACACTACAGTGTACTGGTCAACACTACAGTGTACTGGTCAACACTACAGTGTACTGGTCAACACAACAGTGTACTGGTCAACACTACAGTGTACTGGTCAACAGTGTACTGGTCAACACAACAGTGTACTGGTCAACACAACAGTGTACTGGTCAACACTACAGTGTACTGGTGAACAGTGTACTGGTCAACACTACAGTGTACTGGTCAACACAACAGTGTACTGGTCAACACAACAGTGTACTGGTCAACACTACAGTGTACTGGTCAACACTACAGTGTACTGGTCAACACAACAGTGTACTGGTCAACACAACAGTGTACTGGTCAACACTACAGTGTACTGGTCAACACTACAGTGTACTGGTCAACACAACAGTGTACTGGTCAACACAACAGTGTACTGGTCAACACTACAGTGTACTGGTCAACACTACAGTGTACTGGTCAACACTACAGTGTACTGGTCAACACTACAGTGTACTGGTCAACACTACAGTGTACTGGTCAACACAACAGTGTACTGGTCAACACAACAGTGTACTGGTCAACACTACAGTGTACTGGTCAACACTACAGTGTACTGGTCAACACAACAGTGTACTGGTCAACACAACAGTGTACTGGTCAACACAACAGTGTACTGGTCAACAGTGTACTGGTCAACAGTGTACTGGTGAACACTACAGTGTACTGGTGAACAGTGTACTGGTCAACACTACAGTGTACTGGTCAACACAACAGTGTACTGGTCAACACAACAGTGTACTGGTCAACACAACAGTGTACTGGTCAACACAACAGTGTACTGGTCAACACTACAGTGTACTGGTCAACACAACAGTGTACTGGTCAACACTACAGTGTGCTGGTGAACAGTGTACTGGTCAACACTACAGTGTACTGGTCAACACAACAGTGTACTGGTCAACACAACAGTGTACTGGTCAACACAACAGTGTACTGGTCAACACAACAGTGTACTGGTCAACACTACAGTGTACTGGTGAACAGTGTACTGGTCAACACTACAGTGTACTGGTCAACACAACAGTGTACTGTTCAACACAACAGTGTACTGGTCAGCACTACAGTGTACTGGTCAACACTACAGTGTACTGGTCAACACAACAGTGTACTGGTCAACACTACAGTGTACTGGTCAACACTACAGTGTACTGGTCAACACAACAGTGTACTGGTCAACACTACAGTGTACTGGTCAACACTACAGTGTACTGGTCAACACAACAGTGTACTGGTCAACACAACAGTGTACTGGTCAACACTACAGTGTACTGGTCAACACAGCAGTGAACTGGTCAACACAACAGTGTACTGGTCAACACTACAGTGTACTGGTCATCACAACAGTGTACTAGTCAACAGTGTACTGGTCAACAGTGTACTGGTCAACACATCAGTGTACTGGTCAACACAACAGTGTACTGGTCAACACTACAGTGTACTGGTCAACACTACAGTGTACTGGTCAACGCTACAGTGTACTGGTCAACACTACAGTGTACTGGTCAACACTACAGTGTACTGGTCAACACAACAGTGTACTGGTCAACACTACAGTGTACTGGTGAACAGTGTACTGGTCAACACAACAGTGTACTGGTCAACACAACAGTGTACTGGTCAACACTACAGTGTACTGGTGAACAGTGTACTGGTCAACACTACAGTGTACTGGTCAACACAACAGTGTACTGTTCAACACAACAGTGTACTGGTCAGCACTACAGTGTACTGGTCAACACTACAGTGTACTGGTCAACACAACAGTGTACTGGTCAACACAACAGTGTACTGCTCAACACTACAGTGTACTGGTCAACACTACAGTGTACTGGTCAACACAACAGTGTACTGGTCAACACAACAGTGTACTGGTCAACACTACAGTGTACTGGTCAACACTACAGTGTACTGGTCAACACAACAGTGTACTGGTCAACACTACAGTGTACTGGTCAACACTACAGTGTACTGGTCAACACAACAGTGTACTGGTCAACACAACAGTGTACTGGTCAACACTACAGTGTACTGGTCAACACAACAGTGAACTGGTCAACACAACAGTGTACTGGTCAACACTACAGTGTACTGGTCAACACAACAGTGTACTGGTCAACAGTGTACTGGTCAACAGTGTACTGGTCAACACTACAGTGTACTGGTCAACACAACAGTGTACTGGTCAACACTACAGTGTACTGGTCAACACTACAGTGTACTGGTCAACACTACAGTGTACTGGTCAACGCTACAGTGTACTGGTCAACACTACAGTGTACTGGTCAACACTACAGTGTACTGGTCAACACAACAGTGTACTGGTCAACACTACAGTGTACTGGTGAACAGTGTACTGGTCAACACTACAGTGTACTGGTCAACACAACAGTGTACTGGTCAACACAACAGTGTACTGGTCAACACAACAGTGTACTGGTCAACACAACAGTGTACTGGTCAACACTACAGTGTACTGGTGAACAGTGTACTGGTCAACACTACAGTGTACTGGTCAACACAACAGTGTACTGGTCAACACAACAGTGTACTGGTCAACACAACAGTGTACTGGTCAACACAACAGTGTACTGGTCAACACTACAGTGTACTGGTCAACACAACAGTGTACTGGTCAACACTACAGTGTACTGGTGAACAGTGTACTGGTCAACACTACAGTGTACTGGTCAACACAACAGTGTACTGGTCAACACAACAGTGTACTGGTCAACACAACAGTGTACTGGTCAACACAACAGTGTACTGGTCAACACTACAGTGTACTGGTGAACAGTGTACTGGTCAACACAACAGTGTACTGGTCAACACAACAGTGTACTGTTCAACACAACAGTGTACTGGTCAGCACTACAGTGTACTGGTCAACACTACAGTGTACTGGTCAACACAACAGTGTACTGGTCAACACTACAGTGTACTGGTCAACACTACAGTGTACTGGTCAACACAACAGTGTACTGGTCAACACTACAGTGTACTGGTCAACACTACAGTGTACTGGTCAACACAACAGTGTACTGGTCAACACAACAGTGTACTGGTCAACACTACAGTGTACTGGTCAACACAACAGTGAACTGGTCAACACAACAGTGTACTGGTCAACACTACAGTGTACTGGTCATCACAACAGTGTACTAGTCAACAGTGTACTGGTCAACAGTGTACTGGACAACACAACAGTGTACTGGTCAACACAACAGTGTACTGGTCAACACTACAGTGTACTGGTCAACACTACAGTGTACTGGTCAACGCTACAGTGTACTGGTCAACACTACAGTGTACTGGTCAACACAACAGTGTACTGGTCAACACAACAGTGTACTGGTCAACACTACAGTGTACTGGTGAACAGTGTACTGGTCAACACAACAGTGTACTGGTCAACACAACAGTGTACTGGTCAACACTACAGTGTACTGGTGAACAGTGTACTGGTCAACACTACAGTGTACTGGTCAACACAACAGTGTACTGTTCAACACAACAGTGTACTGGTCAGCACTACAGTGTACTGGTCAACACTACAGTGTACTGGTCAACACAACAGTGTACTGGTCAACACAACAGTGTACTGGTCAACACTACAGTGTACTGGTCAACACTACAGTGTACTGGTCAACACAACAGTGTACTGGTCAACACAACAGTGTACTGGTCAACACTACAGTGTACTGGTCAACACTACAGTGTACTGGTCAACGCTACAGTGTACTGGTCAACACTACAGTGTACTGGTCAACACTACAGTGTACTGGTCAACACAACAGTGTACTGGTCAACACAACAGTGTACTGGTCAACACTACAGTGTACTGGTCAACACTACAGTGTACTGGTCAACACAACAGTGTACTGGTCAACAGTGTACTGGTCAACACACAGTGTACTGGTCACACTACAGTGTACTGGTGAACAGTGTACTGGTCAACACTACAGTGTACTGGTCAACACAACAGTGTACTGTTCAACACAACAGTGTACTGGTCAACACTACAGTGTACTGGTCAACACTACAGTGTACTGGTCACACAACAGTGTACTGGTCAACACAACAGTGTACTGGTCAACACTACAGTGTACTGGTCAACACTACAGTGTACTGGTCAACACAACAGTGTACTGGTCAACACAACAGTGTACTGGTCAACACTACAGTGTACTGGTCAACACTACAGTGTACTGGTCAACACAACAGTGTACTGGTCAACAGTACAGTGTACTGGTCAACACTACAGTGTACTGGTCAACACAACAGTGTACTGGTCAACACAACAGTGTACTGGTCAACACTACAGTGTACTGGTCAACACACAGTGTACTGGTCAACACAACAGTGTACTGGTCAACACTACAGTGTACTGGTCACACAACAGTGTACTGGTCAACAGTGTACTGGTCAACACACAGTGTACTGGTCAACACAACAGTGTACTGGTCAACACTACAGTGTACTGGTCAACACTACAGTGTACTGGTCAACACTACAGTGTACTGGTCAACACTACAGTGTACTGGTCAACACTACAGTGTACTGGTCACACTACAGTGTACTGGTCAACACAACAGTGTACTGGTCAACACTACAGTGTACTGGTGAACAGTGTACTGGTCAACACTACAGTGTACTGGTCAACACAACAGTGTACTGGTCAACACAACAGTGTACTGGTCAACACAACAGTGTACTGGTCAACACACAGTGTACTGGTCAACACTACAGTGTACTGGTCAACAGTGTACTGGTCAACACTACAGTGTACTGGTCAACACAACAGTGTACTGGTCAACACAACAGTGTACTGGTCAACACAACAGTGTACTGGTCAACACAACAGTGTACTGGTCAACACTACAGTGTACTGGTCAACACAACAGTGTACTGGTCAACATTACAGTGTACTGGTGAACAGTGTACTGGTCAACACTACAGTGTACTGGTCACACAACAGTGTACTGGTCAACACAACAGTGTACTGGTCAACACAACAGTGTACTGGTCAACACAACAGTGTACTGGTCAACACTACAGTGTACTGGTGAACAGTGTACTGGTCAACACTACAGTGTACTGGTCAACACAACAGTGTACTGTTCAACACAACAGTGTACTGGTCAGCACTACAGTGTACTGGTCAACACTACAGTGTACTGGTCAACACAACAGTGTACTGGTCAACACTACAGTGTACTGGTCAACACTACAGTGTACTGGTCAACACAACAGTGTACTGGTCAACACTACAGTGTACTGGTCAACACTACAGTGTACTGGTCAACACAACAGTGTACTGGTCAACACAACAGTGTACTGGTCAACACTACAGTGTACTGGTCAACACAACAGTGAACTGGTCAACACAACAGTGTACTGGTCAACACTACAGTGTACTGGTCTCACAACAGTGTACTAGTCAACAGTGTACTGGTCAACAGTGTACTGGACAACACAACAGTGTACTGGTCAACACAACAGTGTACTGGTCAACACTACAGTGTACTGGTCAACACTACAGTGTACTGGTCAACGCTACAGTGTACTGGTCAACACTACAGTGTACTGGTCAACACAACAGTGTACTGGTCAACACAACAGTGTTCTGGTCCAACACTACAGTGTACTGGTGAACAGTGTATGGTCAACACAACAGTGTATGGTCAACACACAGTGTACTGGTCAACATACAGTGTACTGGTGAACAGTGTACTGGTCAACACTACAGTGTACTGGTCAACACAACAGTGTACTGTTCAACACAACAGTGTACTGGTCAGCACTACAGTGTACTGGTCAACACTACAGTGTACTGGTCAACACACAGTGTACTGGTCAACACAACAGTGTACTGGTCAACACTACAGTGTACTGGTCAACACTACAGTGTACTGGTCAACACAACAGTGTACTGGTCACACAACAGTGTACTGGTCAACACTACAGTGTACTGGTCAACACTACAGTGTACTGGTCACTCAACAGTGTACTGGTCAACACTACAGTGTACTGGTCAACACTACAGTGTACTGGTCAACACAACAGTGGTACTGGTCAACACAACAGTGTACTGGTCACACTACAGTGTACTGGTCAACACAACAGTGACTGGTCACACAAACAGTGTACTGGTCAACACTACAGTGTACTGGTCAACACAACAGTGTACTAGTCAACAGTGTACTGGTCAACATTGTACTGGTCACACAACAGTGTACTGGTCAACACAACATTGTACTGGTCAACACTACAGTGTACTGGTCAACACTACAGTGTACTGGTCAACCAACAGTGTACTGGTCAACACTAACAGTGTACTGGTCAACACTACAGTGTACTGGTCANACAGCCCGGTAGGCTACTCCGCCATCACAGCCCCGGTAGGCCTACTCCGCCATCACAGCCCCGGTAGGCCTACTCCGCCATCACAGCCCCGGTAGGCCTACTCCGCCATCACAGTCCCGGTAGGCCTACTCCGCCATCACAGCCCCGTAGTCCTCTCCGCCATCACAGCCCCGGTAGGCCTACTCCGCCATCACAGCCCCGGTAGGCCTACTCCGCCATCACAGCCCCGGTAGGCCTACTCCGCCATCACAGCCCGGTAGGCCTACTCCGCCATCACAGCCCCGGTAGGCCTACTCCGCCATCACAGATCGATTCTAATGGACAATCCCAGCGGGATTTTATTTTTTTTTACTTATATTGTTGTGTTGCTTCTGAATTTTGCTGAAGAGATTCCATGCTCCCCACGCTCCACACCCTGGAGTACCCATGCTCCACACCCTGGGGTACCCATGCTCCACATCCTGGGGAACCCATGCTCCACACCCTGGGGTACCCATGCTCCACACCCTGGGGTACCCATGCTCCACACCCTGGAGTACCCATGCTCCACACCCTGGGGTACCCATGCTCCACACCCTGGAGTACCCATGCTCCACACCCTGGGTACCCATGCTCCACATCCTGGGGTACCCATGCTCCACACCCTGGAGTACCCATGCTCCACACCCTGGAGTACCCATGCTCCACACCCTGGAGTACCCATGCTCCACACCCTGGAGTATCCATGCTCCACACCCTGGAGTACCCATGCTCCACACCCTGGAGTACCCATGCTCCACACCCTGGAGTATCCATGCTCCACACCCTGGAGTACCCATGCTCCACACCCTGGAGTACCCATGCTCCACACCCTGGAGTATCCATGCTCCACACCCTGGAGTATCCATGCTCCACACCCTGGAGTACCCATGCTCCACACCCTGGAGTACCCATGCTCCACACCCTGGAGTACCCATGCTCCACACCATGGAGTATCCATGCTCCACACCCTGGAGTATCCATGATCCACACCCTGGAGTACCCATGCTCCACACCCTGGAGTACCCATGCTCCACACCTTGGAGTACCCATGCTCCACACCCTGGAGTATCCATGCTCCACCTCTGGAGTACCCATGCTCCACACCCTGGAGTACCCATGCTCCACACCCTGGAGTACCCATGCTCCACACCCTGGAGTACCCATGCTCCACACCTTGGAGTATCCATGCTCCACACCCTGGAGTATCCATGCTCCACACCCTGGAGTACCCATGCTCCACACCCTGGAGTATCCATGCTCCCACCCTGGAGTATCCATGCTCCACACCCTGGAGTACCCATGCTCCACACCATGGAGTATCCATGCTCCACACCCTGGAGTATCCATGCTCCACACCCTGGAGTACCCATGCTCCACACCCTGGAGTACCCATGCTCCACACCCTGGAGTACCCATGCTCCACGCCCTGGAGTACCCATGCTCCACACCCTGGAGTACCCATGTTCCACACTCTGGAGTACCCATGCTCCACACCCTGGGGTACCCATGCTCCACATCCTGGGGTACCCATGCTCCACACCCTGGAGTACCCATGCTCCACACCCTGGGGTACCCATGCTCCACACCCTGGAGTACCCATGCTCCCACACCCTGGGGTACCCATGCTCCACATCCTGGGGTACCCATGCTCCACACCCTGGAGTACCCATGCTCCACACCCTGGAGTACCCATGCTCCACACCCTGGGGTACCCATGCTCCACACCCTGGGGTACCCATGCTCCACACCCTGGAGTACCCATGCTCCACACCCTGGAGTACACATGCTCCACACCCTGGAGTACCCATGCTCCACACCCTGGAGTACCCATGCTCCACACCCTGGAGTACCCATGCTCCACACCCTGGAGTATCCATGCTCCACACCCTGGAGTACCCATGCTCCACACCCTGGAGTACCCATGCTCCACACCCTGGAGTATCCATGCTCCACACC
The DNA here is from genome assembly GCA_020271785.1 of Procambarus virginalis. Lineage (NCBI taxonomy): Eukaryota > Metazoa > Arthropoda > Malacostraca > Decapoda > Cambaridae > Procambarus > Procambarus virginalis. The sequence goes on from WNGS01157734.1 coordinate 60,376, forward strand.
CTGGAGTACCCATGCTCCACACCCTGGAGTACCCATGCTCCACACCCTGGAGTATCCATGCTCCACACCCTGGAGTATCCATGCTCCACACCCTGGAGTACCCATGCTCCACACCCTGGAGTACCCATGCTCCACACCCTGGAGTACCCATGCTCCACACCCTGGAGTATCCATGCTCCACACCCTGGAGTATCCATGATCCACACCCTGGAGTACCCATGCTCCATACCCTGGAGTACCCATGCTCCATACCCTGGAGTACCCATGCTCCACACCTTGGAGTACCCATGCTCCACACCCTGGAGTATCCATGCTCCACACTCTGGAGTACCCATGCTCCACACCCTGGAGTACCCATGCTCCACACCCTGGAGTACCCATGCTCCACACCCTGGAGTACCCATGCTCCACACCTGGAGTATCCATGCTCCACACCCTGGAGTATCCATGCTCCACACCCTGGAGTACCCATGCTCCACACCCTGGAGTATCCATGCTCCACACCCTGGAGTATCCATGCTCCACACCCTGGAGTACCCATGCTCCACACCATGGAGTATCCATGCTCCACACCCTGGAGTATCCATGCTCCACACCCTGGAGTACCCATGCTCCACACCCTGGAGTACCCATGCTCCACACCCTGGAGTACCCATGCTCCACGCCCTGGAGTACCCATGCTCCACACCCTGGAGTACCCATGCTCCACACCCTGGAGTACCCATGCTCCACACCCTGGAGTACCCATGCTCCACACCCTGGAGTACCCATGCTCCACACCCTGGAAAACCCATGCTCCACACCCTGGAGTACCCATGCTCCACACCCTGAAGTACCCATGCTCCACACCCTGGAGTACCCATGCTCCACACCCTGGAGTACCCATGCTCCACACCCTGGAGTACCCATGCTCCACACCCTGGAGTACCCATGCACCACGCCCTGGAGTACCCATGCTCCACATCCTGAAGTACCCATGCTCCACACCCTGGAGTACTTATGCTTAACACCCTGGGGTACCCATGCTCCACACCCTGGAGTACCCATGCTCCACACCCTGGAGTACCCATGCTCCACACCCTGGAGTACCCATGCTCCACACCCTGGAAAACCCATGCTCCACACCCTGGAGTACTCATGCTCCACACCCTGAAGTACCCATGCTCCACACCCTGGAGTACCCATGCTCCACACCCTGGAGTACCCATGCTCCACACCCTGAAGTACCCACCCCATGCTCCACACCCTGGAGTACCCATGGTCCACACCCTGGAGTACCCATGCTCCACACCCTGGAGTACCCATGCTCCACACCATGAAGTACCCATCCCATGCTCCACACCCTGGAGTACCCATGCTCCACACCCTGGAGTACCCGTGCTCCACACCCTGGAGTACCCATGCTCCACACACTGAAGTACCCATCCCATGCTCCACACCCTGGAGTACCCATGCTCCACACTTTGGAGTACCCATGCTCCACACCCTGGAGTACCCATGCACCACGCCCTGGAGTACCCATGCTCCACATCCTGAAGTACCCATGCTCCACACCCTGGAGTACTTATGCTTAACACACCTGGGTACCCATGCTCCACACCCTGGAGTACCCATGCTCCACACCCTGGAGTACCCATGCTCCACACCCTGGAGTACCCATGCTCCACACCCTGGAGTACCCATGCTCCACACCCTGGAGTACCCATGCTCCACACCCTGGAAAACCCATGCTCCACACCCTGGAGTACCCATGCTCCACACCCTGAAGTACCCATGCTCCACACCCTGGAGTACCAATGCTCCACACCCTGGAGTACCCATGCTCCACACCCTGAAGTACCCACCCCATGCTCCACACCCTGGAGTACCCATGTCCCACACTCTGGAGTACCCATGCTCCACACTCTGGAGTACCCATGCTTCACACCCTGAAGTACCCATGCTCCACACCCTGGAGTACCCATGCTCCACACCCTGAAGTACCCATGTCCACACCCTGGAGTACCCATGCTCCACACTCTGGAGTACCCATGCTCCACACCCTGGAGTACCCATGCTCCACACTCTGGAGTACCCATGCTCCACACCCTGAAGTACCCATGCTCCACACCCTGGAGTACCCATGCTCCACACCCTGAAGTACCCATGCTCCACACCCTGGAGTACCCATGCTCCACACCCTGAAGTACCCATGCTCCACGTCCTGGAGTACCCATGCTCCACACTCTGGATTACCCCTTTTCCACACCCTGAAGTACCCACCCCGTGCTCCACACCCTGAAGTACCCATGCTCCACACCCTGAAGTACCCATGCTCCACACCCTGGAGTACCCATGCTCCACACCTTGGAGTACCCATGCTCCACACCCTGAAGTATCCACCCCCGTGCTCCACACCCTGGAGTACCCATGCTCCACACCTGGAGTACTCATGCTCAACACCCTGAAGTACCCACCCCGTGCTCCACACCCAGAAGTACCCATGGTCCACACCCTGAAGTACCCATGCTCCACACCCTGAAGTATCCACCCCGTGCTCCACACCCTGGAGTACCCATTCTCCACACCCTGGAGTACCCATGCTCAACACCCTGAAGTACCCACCCATTGCTCCACACCCCAGAAGTACCCATGCTCCACACCCTGAAGTACCCATGCTCCACACCCTGGAGAACCCATGCTCCACACCCTGGAGTACCCATGCTCCACACCCTGAAGTACCCATCCCATGCTCCACACACCCTGGAGTACCCACCCCATGCTCCACACCCTGGAGTACCCACCCCATGCTCCACACCATGAAGTACCCACCCCGTGCTCTACACCCTGAAGTACCCATGCTCCACACCCTGGAGTACCCATGCTCCACGCCCTGGAGTAACTGTGCTCCACACCCTGGAGTACCCATGCTCCACACCCTGAAGTACCCATCCCATGCTCAACACCCTGGAGTACCCATGCTCCACACCCTGGAGTACCCATGTTCCACACCCTGAAGTACCCATCCCATGCTCCACACCCTGGAGTACCCATGCACCACGCCCTGGAGTACCCATGCTCCACATCCTGAAGTACCCATGCTCCACACCCTGGAGTACTTATGCTCCACACCCTGGGGTACCCATGCTCCACACCCTGGAGTACCCATGCTCCACACCCTGGAGTACCCATGCTCCACACCCTGGAGTACCCATGCTCCACACCCTGGAAAACCCATGCTCCACACCCTGGAGTACCCATCCCATGCTCCACACCCTGGAGTACCCATGCTCCACCCCTGGAGTACCCATGCTCCACACCCTGGAAAACCCATGCTCCACACCCTGGAGTACCCATGCTCCACACCCTGAAGTACCCATCCCATGCTCCACACCCTGGAGTACCCATGGTCCACCCCCTGGAGTACCCATGCTCCACACCCTGGAGAACCCATACTCCACACCCTGGAGTACCCATGCTCCACACCCTGGAGTACCCACCCAATGCTCCACACCCTGGATTACCCACCCCATGCTCCACACCCTGGAGTATCCACCCCATGCTCCACACCTGGAGTACCCATGCTCCACACCCTGGAGGTCACATGCTCCACACCCTGGAGTACGAATGCTCCATAACCTGGAGTACCCATGCTCCACACCCTGAAGTACCCATCCCATGCTCCACACCCTGGAGTACCCATGCTCCACACCTGAAGTTCCCATCCCTTGCTCAACACCCTGGAGTACCCACCCCATGCTCCACACGTGGAGTACGAATGCTCCATACCAGGAGTACCCGTGCTCCACACCCTGGAGTACCCATGCTCCACACCCTGAAGTACCCATCCCATGCTTCACCCTGGAGTACCCACCCCATGCTCCACACCCTGGAGTATCCACCCTATGCTTCACACCTGGAGTACCCACCCCATGCTTCACACCCTGGAGTATCCACCACATGCTCCACACCCTGGAGTACCCACCACATGCTCCACACCCTGGAGTACCCCACCACATGCTCCACACCCTGGAGTACCCACCACATGCTCCACACCCTGGAGTACCCACCACATGCTCCACACCCTGGAGTACCCACCGCATGCTCCACACCTGGAGTACCACCACATGCTCACACCCTGGAGTACCCACCACATGCTCCACACCCTGGAGTACCCACCACATGCTCCACACCCTGGAGTACCCACCCCCATGCTCCACACCCTGGAGTACCCACCCATGCTCCACACCCTGGAGTACCACCCCATGTTCCACACCCTGGAGTACCCATCCCATGCTTCACACCCTGGAGTACCCACCCCATGCTCCACACCCTGGAGTATCCACCCCATGCTTCACACCCTGGAGTACCAACCCATGCTTCACACCTGGAGTATCCACCACATGCTCCACACCCTGGAGTACCCACCACATGCTCCACACCCTGGAGTACCCACCACATGCTCCACACCCTGGAGTACCCACCACATGCTCCACACCTGGAGTACCCACCACATGCTCCACACCCTGGAGCACCCACCACATGCTCCACACCTGGAGTACCCACCACATGCTCCACACCCTGGAGTACCCACCACATGCTCCACACCCTGGAGTACCCACCCCCATGCTCCACACCCTGGAGTACCCACCCCATGCTCCACACCCTGGAGTACCCACCCATGCTCCACACCCTGGTACCCACACCATGCTCCACACCCTGGAGTACCCACCCCATGCTCCACACCCTGGAGTACCCACCCCATGCTCCACACCCTGACTACCCACCCCATGCTCCACACCCTGGAGTACCCACCCCATGCTCCACACCCTGGAGTACCCACCCCCATGCTCCACACCTGGAGTACCCACCCCAATGCTCCCACACCCTGGAGTACCCACCCCATGCTCCACACCCTGGAGTACCCACCCCATGCTCCACACCCTGGAGTACCCACCCCCATGCTCCACACCCTGTAGTACCCACCCCCATACTCCACATCTTGGCTGATAGCCTCGTATCACACCAATATTGTGTATTGTCAATGTATGACATACATAACCAAGTCTTGTATATTTCCATATCAAAGATGTATACCATATAATTGTCGATATATTAGAGTGTTGTGTATAGCCGTAGCCTAATGTCATGGAGTTTGAAAAACTGCAACATGAGGGGAATGTATACATTTAGTTTTTTGATGTA
>WNGS01157734.1:73804-89220 GCA_020271785.1 Procambarus virginalis
ACCGTTGTAGCTTCCATCCAGCGGAAGCAGAAACATCATGCCAATTATGCAAAGTTTTTATTTCAGTCTCTTCAGACAATAATAAAAGTCGTGTATTTTACATGCTTTTGACAAGCAAACTTGCCCACCATGGTCATTTAGATTCCTTAGGGTGGCCGTGGGTCGTCATATCCAGCCTGGCTCTACCTTCTGGTGGCTGGCAGGTTTGATAAACTATTAATCCCCACCACTTAATTGTTGTCCTGGACAAAGGTGCCCTCATACCTGTAGTCAATCTCTCACACAAGACCTACCGCTTCAGAGTGGGTGATCGGGTGTCTCATGGTATTATCTTAGAGGAGACATCGATCTTTCAATCAGACCCATCAGAAACACTTACAAACACTGTGCAATGTGGCGCTCTTAATGTTAAAGACACTGGTAAGACTTCTAAACACAGCACAACGGTGCTCACGCCACCTTGCGATACCAACAATTTGAATAAATTAATATCAGCTCTAGATTTACAGCACATTCCACAGTTAGATAGAAAACGGGTGCGGGAAGTTCTGCGGATGTTCCCCAAATTATTTGCAACGGACGACGATCAAATTGGGTTGTTAGACAGAATTGAGCACACCATTCCAACAGGTGATCACGAGCCCGTGTATACGAGACAGTGGAGGCTCCCGGAACAGGCTAAGAAAACTATCAGAGAGGAGTGTCAGAAGATGTTAAGACAGGGAGTTATAGAACCAAGTACTTCACCATGGTTGTCTCCGGTGGTGCTGGTGCGCAAACCAGATGGTAGTTACCGGTTTTGTGTCGACTATCGGAAAGTTAATGAAATTACAAAGGGAGACGTGTACCCCTTACCTCGGATTCAGGAGATTATAGATCAGTTCGCGGCAGCCAAGTATTTCTCGACTCTGGATGCTAAGTCAGCATATTGGGCCATTCCGGTTGCAGTTAGGGACCGTGAGAAAACAGCGTTCTCTGATGGGGTTCACCAGTTTCAGTTTAAGCGCATGCCTTTTGGGCTCAAGACAGCCCCTTCTTCATTTCAGAGGGCTATTAACTTCATCCTCAGTCCTGTGTTAGGTAGACATTCATTAGCATACCTGGATGACGTGGTTATTTACTCCAGGTCGTTTGATGAACACCTTCGGGACTTGACTGAGACACTTTCATTGTTAGACAAGGCAGGGTTCAAATTAAATATCAACAAGTGCACCCTGGCATCTCAGAAATTCAAGTTTCTGGGGTTCCAGGTGAGCACAGATGGCATCCGCCCTGACCCAGACTCATGCCGCGCCATTGCTGAGATGCCCAGGCCTAGGTCAGCAAGGGATGTGCGCCGGTTTCTGGGAGCAGCCGGATACTTCCGCCGCCATATTGAGGGGTTTGCAAGTATACAGCGCCTTTAACTGACCTTGTAAAGAAGAATGCTAAATTTATGTGGACATTAGAACATGATGAGGCTTATACTAAACTCAAAAGTCAATTAATTACCGCCCCAGTATTAGCTGTGCCTGACTTTGATAAGGAGTGGGAGGTGCATACAGACGCTAGTGGTGTTGCCATAGGAGGGTGCTTAATGCAGCGTGATTCAGAGAACCATCCTCACCCTGTGGCGTATTTCAGTAGAAAAGTGAAGGGACCTGAGGTTAGATACTCAGCAACAGACAAGGAAGCACTTGCTGTGGTTGAAAGTGTTCGTTATTTTGAGCCTTACCTATTCCAACGTCATTTTGTTATTTTCACAGATCACAGAGCTCTCACTTATATATTTAAAAAGAAAACAAAGTGTCCCCGGATGTCTCGTTGGTCTCATGAGCTGTCAGCTCACTCGTTTCAGATCCTGTATAAGCCTGGTCCATCTCACGTTGTGCCAGACACCTTGAGTAGGAACATCGCGTCAGTTAACGTAAATGTCAACATTGAAACTATTGCAAGTGATAAAATGAGAGAATTTCAAATGGGAGAACAGCGATGGAAGGAAATAATTGAATATTTGGAGGGTGGTAAATACCCTATGAAGAAAGGTAACTTTCCCCTGCAACATTTTGACCTGCAGAAGGGTGTCCTATACTATGTTAACGACATGAAAGATCGTGCGGTTTATCAGTTAGTCATCCCCGACGCGTTAAGATCATCGGCCGTGAAACTCGCGCATGCATCTAAGATCGCTGGTCACCCTGGGGTCTTTAAGACCTATATGAGAGCAAAAACTTTATTCTATTTTCCTGGGATGTTATCTTATATAACTAAGTTTGTTAAATCTTGTGCCAACTGCCAACGACGAAAAGGTACCCCTAAGGTACAAGCGCCACTACAAGAGTTCCCTGAAATTTTTGAGCCTTTAGATCGTGTGGGAGCAGATTTGATTGATTTACATAGTAGTCATTCGGGTAATCGCTACGTGTTGGTTCTAGTGGACCATCTGTCCCGGTTCACTACCTTGGTTGCTCTTCCTCGTAAGGACGCGCAGACTGTTGCAGACGCTTTCTTAAGTAAATTTGTCACTGTGTTTGGACCACCTAAAGTATTAGTATCTGACAGAGGTCAAGAGTTCGTTGGTAACACTTTTAAAGAAGTTTGTAAAATTTTAGAAACTACAACAGCCCTCACGACTGCTTACCATCCGCAAGCAAACGGTATGACTGAAAGAACCAATCGTACAATCAAGGATATGCTAGCAATTCTTGCAGAGAAAGATGCTGCCACCTGGGATGAACAACTCCCCTATGTTCAACTAGCCTTGAACACTGCCATTCATCAGTCAATTAACACTCAACCACTGCTGCTTTTCACGGGGCGCTCATGTAATTTCCCATCAGGTCTGCTTAACAGACACGAGATTGTGTACGGTGAGGATTATCCTTCAGAAATCCTCTCTAAAATGCGAAATGCTTGGAGGATTGCCGCTGAGGCTTCTAAGACTGCGAGGAGCCGGTATGCGCACTATTATGATAAGAAGGTTCAACCGTTGACACTTAGAGAGGGAAGCTTGGTTATGAGGTTAAATGAAAAGGCACCTGCCAATCAAAGTAGGAAGCTAGCACCTAGATGGCGTGGACCATACAGAGTAATTAAGAAGCTTGGACCAGTTAATTTTCTGATCAGGGGAATTTTTGATGACCAGGGTGACACAACTATTCATGTCAACAAATTAAAGTGTTACGTTGCCAGGGAGGAACTGGAACTGCCTTCAGCGATTCCCATTCCTGACCCTTCTGAGTTGACTGACCCAGCTGGGATTGCCCAGGAAGGAGAGGAGGACCTTCTGTCAACTCTCATTGGTACCCAGGGTCAGCCTTGTCACCCTATGTTAACGAGGTCACGGGCGAGGCAGGGAGAGTTTTAGTAAGTTGTCTTGCCCCTTAGCAGTTTTTATCAGAGTTCTTAAACTGGCAATTGTTTTGAGATTTTGTCATGGAATGTATTCAGAGTTCATGCCTTACCTACTCTTGGGCTGTACCCTGTCACCAAAGCCCAGGGGAGAGTCCTTGTTTCCGCCAGTCGGAGTGTTAATCTGTCTTCCCCAGGTCTGCTTGTCCACACCGCTCTGTCCCCGGTACCTGCTACTCGTGAACCAACATTGAGGCCAGAGGGGTCACCCCTCTGGTACAGTGGAGAGGGGGTTACGTTACACCCCACCCCCTCCCAACAATCCCAGTAACCCACCACACGGTTACCTGGGAGGGTGATAGTTACACCATTCACCCAGCCGACACCTCTCACCACACGAGGTTGTCCAAGCCAGAGTTCAAGCCAGCAGAGCACAGCTGTCCAGATGTCAACGTACCATGGTGGGCCCCAGTCTTGCAGTTCATCATCAGAAGCACCCACCTGCCTGCTGCGACACACCGTGCAGGCACACCGGAAGTGGAGGCGCGAGGTCAACAAGCGGGTATGCCGGCAGCAGTCACCTATCAGTTCCCCTCGTCCTTGGGGATGCCACATCACTGACTCCACCAAGATGCGCAACGAGGCGGTCACATTCCAACAGCACCTCCCTACTGAGTGTGTTTGACTCGCCAATAGGGTGCACGTTTCGCACCATCGGCCCAAGGTCAGGCACATTAGGGCATGCGCGATAAGGCATACCGGCTCAGTAGAATGTGACACAAGCAACGCCTGTACAGTGATGGGTCCCAGGAGCTGAAGTCGGGATCCACCTGGCCTGCCGCCACGCCACCCACGCCTCAAAACCTGCACCTGCTTACTTCTGTTGCAAGACTTCGTTGACGTCACACTCTCTGCCCTGTTGTCACGACTCCTGCTCTGTAGCTGCTGTCACTCATCATCGACCTTCAGCTTCAAGCAACTGGATGTGAGATGTGCTTCCATACATCTCTCCCAACACCGTTCACCTGTGACCGGCCACGTCCCCGGCCGCGGTCACTCGCCGCTGCTCTTCACGCCACCACCTTCGAGCAGTTGGGCAGCTGGACGAGGAGTCTGTCACCAGTAGACTCGCTCCGTCACCAGACGTACCCCAGAGCTGTTGCAAGAAGATCTCAGGGTATATGCAGGCATCATCGACGGGCAGACGCTGGACCTTCAACAGATCTCCAACATCAGATCTCCAACATCAGATCTCCAACATCAGATCTCCAACATCAGGTCTCCAACATCAGGCCACCACGCGAGAGTATAATGGATGCGCAATAGAAAACGCGTATATCAACATGAACATTGATGTGTCAAGATTTACGAATGATGGTTCAGAGAAATGACTCTATTATTAACGGTGTCAAATAGTTTTGTCGAATCAGTTGGAAAAGTGTTACATTTATGTGGATGTAAAAGAAACTAGACCTAGAAAAGTGGTCCTAGACAGTGATCTTAGCTAGATGACTTGGGTCTCTAGCACTAACTTTATCGTGAAATTTATTATTATTTTATTTCATGTATGTGTCTATGTGATAAGTCTGTCCTGGTGATGAGTGTCCAGGTTCCCTGTTTGGTACCAGTGTATGGGTACATATGTTTTTTTTTAATATTTGCATGCCTTTTTTTCAATAAAATGTTGTAATGTTAAGAAATGTTTCTGTTGTGGTAAGAGGTAGTCTTACTTTCAGTGTGTGCAGGGTGCATGGAGATTGACCCTGGCACTGTTGTCTTGTGCGGTATTGGATTGGCCGACAAGTGTTCTGTAACGTACGGTTCTGTTGCAGAGTTTTGATGTCAGTTGTTTTTGTAACCATGTTTTATAATTTGTATAACTCATAGGTTTGGCTGTGGGTCATGAGGTACCCAGCAGAGGTTTAGGGTATGTCCCACTTAGGTATAATGTTACCTGTTATTTTTTAATTACTTCATTTTTTTATGTTAGAATAGGAATGTTACATATATTTTCATGTTGTTGATCATTTTATTTGTGTATGTTTTGTTCTTCAGATCTTCTGAGGAAGGCTTGCTAGCCTGCCTAGTGTGCAGGCAGGATGTGTCATTGGATCATAGTGTTCTTTAGTGTCATGTATTGTAACTCAGGGTGGTATTATGTAGCCTTGTGGCATTACTTGTATTTTTAACGTTATAGGATTTTTAGTTGTAGGTTTCCTGTTCCATTTGGGATATTTTCTTTATTTTGTTTATATGTCATGCTAGTTTTAAGGCGATTTTTGTTTGAGTCTTCCAGCCTTCAGGGGAAGCCTTGCTGGACTGCCTTGTGTGCAGTCGGGATTTGTCCTTTTTATATACTTTTGTCATATTATGATCTTCGCAATTGTATCATGTGTGAGGGTGTCATTGCTGGTACTTTGCCAGGATTTTTTTTTGTGTACTTTTGTTTCTTCCATTTTACATTTATGTATTGTTCTTACTGAAGTGTTACTGTATAATGTACTTTGCATCATGTTAATTTAGTTAGTTTACTTTTATCAAAATGTCACTGGCAATTTTTTTATTTTTTTATTTTTCTCTTTTAGGGTTAAGTTGTGGTATTTGGGATGAGTTAGGATAAGACAAAATTGTGCTTAATTTCATACACACGATTTTGTCTTAACTCCGGGGAAAGGGAGCTGTAACACCCATGACCCCCCCCCCCCTAGAGTTCTCAACCAGGGAAGTCTGCTCCAAGAGGTCAGCCCAGATGACCTCCGGTTTTCTTGTATGTTGATTAAAAATTCCTGGGTTAGTCTTATTCAGCAAAGTTTCAAGTATGTAATATTTCATGATACGCTTGTCAACAGGGTAAGGGAGTAGACTCCAGATCCTCATGTGTAAACATGCTTGGATTTTCCCCCTTTTACAGGTCAGAGGTCAGCCACACACGAAATTAATAAGTCCTCTCTTGAAACAGTTTATGGTTAATGTCAAACAAGTGGGGAGAATTCTTGATTGTTTGTGCACGTGTGGCCGCCCTCTTATTTCGTGGTGTAGGTATCACAATAAATCTTCCCCCCCCCCCTTTTGTGATGGTGTATATAGGGGCCTGTAGAGCTAGGGGTGAGAGAGAGTACGGTGCTCCCGGATCGAGGCCGGTTCTGTGACGATCATCCACAGGCCGGGAGAGACAGTGCCCACCGGACGGAGAGACAGAGGGCTTGTTTAAGGTAATGTGTGTGATCTCTGTAATTTTGTTCCATGTCTAAATTTCTTAACTTGTTGCCAGTGTTAGAGTAGGAATTATTCGTGGTGTTAAGTAGTATAATTTGGTATCTCAATAAACTCATGTTAAATTTCCCGTCTGTGTCAATTGTTGAATCCTCTTAGAATCTTTTGGTATCGTGGCTGACAACCGTCTCATATTTAATGATAGTTATAGAAGTACTCTCCAAGTCAAGCAATGTTTCTTGCCTCGTTGTTTGATTTAGTCTCAGTGGTCAAGGCAGGATGGTGGCAGCGTATTTAATCCTGTGTAGCATTTCCTTGTTTTAGTGTACCGTTGGATCCGGTGTAACCATCATATGTCAGCTCATATTACAAGTGTTCAATAACAGTGTTACCAAGTGCAACTGATAGGAAGTGTTACTCAGGATAAGAAGGGTGTACATTTATTAGTTTAGTATTCATTATAGAAGGTCACAGTGGTGACTATTTCACCCGGTTTTACATTGGGTTATCGTACCCAATGTTACAATGGCAGCAGTAGTGGTTGTCAATGTTACAGAACTCTTAGACAGCTCTCAATTTGGTGATTAAGGTCATCAACAAATGTGTCAATGTCTTCTGGGATTTGGTATTCCGTGAACCAGTCACTCATCCTGTTTATGAAGTGCGGCCTCATATCTGGTCCGAGTGATAACCTTTTTCTTTTATTTGTCTCTTTCCTTCTCTTGCTCATGTCGACGGTGGTAATCAGTGCCCAATGGTCACTACATAAACTGTGCACAATGTGTGTACTGTGCACAACTGGGCATCATATCCCCGTCACGCTCCCGTCTCCTGCTGAACCTTGGCTTGCCCCGCGTGAAATCACATTTAAGAGTAGCAGTTAACAGCCTGTAGTTTGTTAAGGTTATGAGCAACTAATTGGTCACTCGGTAATACAGGACTGTCCTCACCAGCACTATAGTGAGTACAGTACTTGTATTTTGTATTAAAGTTCTAGAGTACTTGTATTGCTGTAGTGGTTGTGCTCGTATATATATGTATATGATTATTAATTGCTCTCTGTTAGTTTTATGTGAAAAGAGAGACAGATGCATGATACTATGTGACTAGGATATGTATACTGAGTGTAGCCTGCTGCTGGGTGTGTATACTGAGAGTGTAGCCTGCTGCTGGGTGTGTATACTGAGAGTGTAGCATGCTGCTGGGTGTGTATACTGAGAGTGTAGCCTGCTGCTAGGTATGTATACTGAGAGTGTAGCCTGCTGCTGGGTGTGTATACTGAGAGTGTAGCCTGCTGCTGGGTGTGTATACTGCGAGTGTAGCCTGCTGCTGTGTGTGTATACTGAGAGTGTAGCCTGCTGCTAGGTATGTATACTGAGAGTGTAGCCTGCTGCTGGGTGTGTATACTGAGAGTGTAGCCTGCTGCTGGGTGTGTATACTGAGAGTGTAGCCTGCTGCTGGGTGTGTATACTGAGAGTGTAGCCTGCTGCTGGGTGTGTATACTGAGAGTGTAGCCTGCTGCTGGGTGTGTATACTGAGAGTGTATCCTGCTGCTGGGTGTGTATACTGAGAGTGTAGCCTGCTGCTAGGTATGTATACTGAGAGTGTAGCCTGCTGCTGGGTGTGTATACTGAGAGTGTAGCCTGCTGCTGGGTGTGTATACTGAGAGTGTAGCCTGCTGCTGGGTGTGTATACTGAGAGTGTAGCCTGCTGCTGGGTGTGTATACTGAGAGTGTATCCTGCTGCTGGGTGTGTATACTGAGAGTGTAGCCTGCTGCTAGGTATGTATACTGAGAGTGTAGCCTGCTGCTGGGTGTGTATACTGAGAGTGTAGCCTGCTGCTGGTGTGTATACTGAGAGTGTAGCCTGCTGCTGGGTGTGTATACTGAGAGTGTAGCCTGCTGCTGGGTGTGTATACTGAGAGTGTAGCCTGCTGCTGGGTGTGTATACTGAGAGTGTAGCCTGCTGCTGGGTGTGTATACTGAGAGTGTAGCCTGCTGCTGAGTGTGTATACTGAGAGTGTAGCCTGCTGCTGGGTGTGTATACTGAGAGTGTAGCCTGCTGCTGGGTGTGTATACTGAGAGTGTAGCCTGCTGCTGGGTGTGTATACTGAGAGTGTAGCCTGCTGCTGGGTGTGTATACTGAGAGTGTAGCCTGCTGCTGGGTGTGTATACTGAGAGTGTAGCCTGCTGCTGGGTGTGTATACTGAGAGTGTAGCCTGCTGCTGGGTGTGTATACTGAGAGTGTAGCCTGCTGCTGGGTGTGTATACTGAGAGTGTAGCCTGCTGCTGGGTGTGTATACTGAGAGTGTAGCCTGCTGCTGGGTGTGTATACTGAGAGTGTAGCCTGCTGCTGGGTGTGTATACTGAGAGTGTAGCCTGCTGCTGGGTGTGTATACTGAGAGTGTAGCCTGCTGCTGGGTGTGTATACTGAGAGTGTAGCCTGCTGCTGGGTGTGTATACTGAGAGTGTAGCCTGCTGCTGGGTGTGTATACTGAGAGTGTAGCCTGCTGCTGGGTGTGTATACTGAGAGTGTAGCTTGCTGCTGGGTATGTGTCTACTGAGAGTGTAGCCTGCTGCTGGGTGTGTATACTGAGAGTGTAGCCTGCTGCTGGGTGTGTATACTGAGAGTGTAGCCTGCTGCTGGGTGTGTATACTGAGAGTGTAGCCTGCTGCTGGGTGTGTATACTGAGAGTGTAGCCTGCTGCTGGGTGTGTATACTGAGAGTGTAGCCTGCTGCTGGGTGTGTACACTGAGAGTGTAGCCTGCTGCTGGGTGTGTATACTGAGAGTGTAGCCTGCTGCTGGGTGTGTATACTGAGAGTGTAGCCTGCTGCTGGGTGTGTATACTGAGAGTGTAGCCTGCTGCTGGGTGTGTATACTGAGAGTGTAGCCTGCTGCTGGGTGTGTATACTGAGAGTGTAGCCTGCTGCTGGGTATGTGTATACTGAGAGTGTAGCCTGCTGCTGGGTGTGTATACTGAGAGTGTAGCCTGCTGCTGGGTGTGTACACTGAGAGTGTAGCTTGCTGCTGGGTGTGTATACTGAGAGTGTAGCTTGCTGCTGGGTATGTGTATACTGAGAGTGTAGCCTGCTGCTGGGTGTGTATACTGAGAGTGTAACCTGCTGCTGGGTGTGTATACTGAGAGTGTAGCCTGCTGCTGGGTGTGTATACTGAGTGTAGCCTGCTGCTGGGTGTGTATACTGAGAGTGTAGCCTGCTGCTGGGTGTGTATACTGAGAGTGTAGCCTGCTGCTGGGTGTGTATACTGAGTGTAGCCTGCTGCTGGGTGTGTATACTGAGAGTGTAGACTGCTGCTGGGTGTGTGTATACTGAGAGTATAGACTGCTGCTGGGTGTGTATACTGAGAGTGTAGCCAGCTGCTGGTTGTGTATACTGAGAGTGTAGCCTGCTGCTGGGTGTGTATACTGAGAGTGTAGCCTGCTGCTGGGTGTGTATACTGAGAGTGTAGCCTGCTGCTGGGTGTGTATACTGAGAGTGTAGCCTGCTGCTGGGTGTGTATACTGAGAGTGTAGCCTGCTGCTGGGTGTGTATACTGAGAGTGCAGCCTGCTGCTGGGTATGTGTATACTGAGAGTGTAGCCTGCTGCTGGGTGTGTATACTGAGAGTGTAGCCTGCTGCTGGGTGTGTACACTGAGAGTGTAGCTTGCTGCTGGGTGTGTATACTGAGAGTGTAGCTTGCTGCTGGGTATGTGTATACTGAGAGTGTAGCCTGCTGCTGGGTGTGTATACTGAGAGTGTAACCTGCTGCTGGGTGTGTATACTGAGAGTGTAGCCTGCTGCTGGGTGTGTATACTGAGTGTAGCCTGCTGCTGGGTGTGTATACTGAGAGTGTAGCCTGCTGCTGGGTGTGTATACTGAGAGTGTAGCCTGCTGCTGGGTGTGTATACTGAGTGTAGCCTGCTGCTGGGTGTGTATACTGAGAGTGTAGACTGCTGCTGGGTGTGTGTATACTGAGAGTATAGACTGCTGCTGGGTGTGTATACTGAGAGTGTAGCCAGCTGCTGGTTGTGTATACTGAGAGTGTAGCCTGCTGCTGGGTGTGTATACTGAGAGTGTAGCCTGCTGCTGGGTGTGTATACTGAGAGTGTAGCCTGCTGCTGGGTGTGTATACTGAGAGTGTAGCCTGCTGCTGGGTGTGTTTACTGAGAGTTTACTTTATTTCTGGACAATGTAAATTTGCTGGTTGGTCAGAAAGGTGACCTTAATAACTCTCCAGAGGTTGTGGTGACCTTAATAACCCTCCAGAGGTTGTGGTGACCTGAATAACCCTCCAGAGGCTGTGGTGACCTTAATAACCCTCCAGAGGTTGTGGTGACCTTAATAACCCTCCAGAGGTTGTGGTGACCTTAATAACCCTTCCAGAAGTTGTGGTGACCTTAATAACCCTCCAGAGGTTGTGGTGACCTTAATAACCCTCCAGAGGTTGTGGTGACCTTAATAACCCTCCAGAGGTTGTGGTGACCTTAATAACTCTCCAGAGGTTGTGGTGACCTTAATAACCCTCCAGAGGTTGTGGTGACCTTAATAACCCTCCAGAGGTTGTGGTGACCTTAATAACTCTCCAGAGGTTGTGGTGACCTTAATAACCCTCCAGAGGTTGTGGTGACCTTAATAACCCTCCAGAGGTTGTGGTGACCTTAATAACCCTCCAGAGGTTCGAGAAAATCCATTGGAGCAATGAAGAGGCTCGAACACCCTGTATGACGACGTGCTATAGGTTATACACCTTGGGATACCTCTGACGCCACAGCAAGGGTGGAGGCTGGTACTGAAGCCAGGCCTAATCCTAGAGACGTCCGTCAGAATGGAATGTTGTGTCAAAATGTCAAAGCCATTGATGAAGAACTTTTGAAGATTACAGCATGTGTTGCTCTGATGTCCAACAGATGGCGCTGTTTTTCGAAAAAAAATCATGTTTTTTCCTGTCACAGGTGAGGCATGTATATAGTAGGTATATAAAAACCACGTGCCAATTCGAATGCAACGTTGTGTCAAAATTTCAAAAAATCGGTAAAGAGGTTTCGAAGATTTTCTTCACATGAACAACACAGTTTTTTTTTTAAAGCATGTTTTTTCCCCATCACAGACGTGACATCTAGGACGAAACCTGCTCGGATGCGAATGGAACGTTGTGTCAAAATTTCAAAGCAATCGGTGAAAAACTTTTGGAGGTAAGCAATTTTTAATAAAAGAACATTTATATTTTAATTTATATAGATATACTAGCTGTACCCGGCCATGCGTTGCTGTGGCTCAGCAACGCGTGTGCATTGCTGAGCCACAAGAACCTTCCCCTGTCCCCCAGTCCTTCCCACCATACAAGGGCGCCTGACAGCTGGGTAGACAGCGCTTCTGATTCGTAGTCCCGAGGTTCCGGGTTCGATCCCCGGTGGAGGCCGAGACAAATGGGCAAAATATTTCTTTCACCCTGATGCCCTTGTTACCTAGAAGTAAATAGGTACTTGAAAGTTAGACAGCTGCTACGGGCTGCTTCCTGGAGTATGTGTAACAATAAGGATTCCTGGTCGAAGACCGGGCCGCGGGGATGCTAAGCCCTGAAATCATCTTATAGGACCCTTCGGAAACTAATATAGGAACCCATTGTATAGGACCCATATATAGGAACCAATTATATAGGAACCCATTATATAGGACCCATCATATAGGGAACCCCTTATAGACCCCTATTCGGAACCAATTTATATAGGAACCCATTATATAGGACCCACCATTTAATATCCCATGTCTGCTTCATCCAATGTCCCCTAGAGGAATAATCATGGCTACAAGAAGAATTTGTCTTTGAGATGTAAGGAGACACCTACGAAACGCATCCACTAGCGTCCGACCCAAATGATAAGTAAAATGACTTTGGAGAGTACTTTTAACTTCCTGCTTCAGTGAAGAAAAACAAAAGAATATCGAGAAAATTCGTGTCACAATCAAATATATAAAACATTCGTCCGTTTTCACCGGGGAAAAAAATGAAAAAAAAACTAATATATATATATATATTATATTATATAATATTATATTAATATATATATTATTATAGATATATATATATTATATATATATATATATATATATTATAATATAATGACCGAAAAAGTAGATTAATAATTCTAACACGAATTTTCTCGATTTTCCTTATGTACTGTTTTACTGGTGATGGTAAATGAAAACAATTCTCCAAATTCATTTTATTTCTAGGTCTGACGCGACACTTGAGCGCGTTTCGTAAAACTTATTACATTTTTCAAAGACTTTAGTTTATCCCACACAACTTATGACTGAACTTATGACTGAAACAACTTGGCTCTTATACCTGCATTTGGTGAGATGATGTAATACAATACAGGGTACAGAATAGTGGGGTACAACAACTGGGTATAGATAGAGTTGGGTAAAGATAGAACTGCAGAAGGCCTATTGGCCCATATTTCTTGATGTTCTATATGTCGGAAGCGGAGTTTGAAGTGGGTGTAGATTAATATGGCTGTGTTTGCTGTTGGTGTTGACTTTGATGTAGTGTAGTGCCTCGCAGATGTTCCAGCCGCCTGCTGTCGCTGATCTATCAATGATTTCTGTGTGTGTTGCTAAGATTTCTCTGGTGATGGTTTGGTGTGTGGGAAGAGAATATATGTTCCTTATGGAGCCCTGTTGCTTATGCGAGTTTAAACGCCCTGGAAAGAGATGTTGCTGTCTTGCCTATATACTGAGTTTTTTGAGGCTTACAGTCCCCAAGAGGGCATTTGAAGGCATAGACGACGTTTGTGCCTCTTTTAGAGCGTTCTGCTTCCGTGTCTGAGAGAGTTTCCTCATGAGAGGCTGGCCGTTTTCTTGGTTTTATAGTAAATCGTCAGTTGTATCTTCTGATTTTGTCTGTAGGGATAACATTCCATAGAACAATATCTCTCAGGACCCTTTCCTCTTTTTATGAGCTGTGGAAAAGAAGTCCTGTAAAATAAGTCTATAGGGGTATAGGTGTTGATTAGTTGTTACAAACTAATACAACCATATTAGTAATTAGTTGTTTAGTATTAGTAATTATAAGTAATTAGTTGTATTAGTTGTACACTAATACACCAATATTTTGCGCGTGGCGCTAGAGGCATGGGTGGCAGGTGTTAGAAGTACACGAACAGGTGTAGTGCTGGTAATGCAGGTACTAACTGCAAGTGTTAGAAGAGGGTGTTTGCCCTTCAATAGACACGTTGGATGTTAGTCAAGCCTAAAGCGCGTCCCTCCACCATCACCGGCGTGAGAGACACGCTGAACCCTGAGTGACGGGTGTGTGTGTTGTCCGGTGTATTGAAATTTGGCGGGAACAGGTGTCGTCTGTGAATATTTGGCGGGAACAGGTGTCATCTGTGAATATTTGGCGGGAACAGGTGTCACCTGTGAATATTTGGCGGGAACAGGTGTCATCTGTAATATTTGGCGGGAACAGGTGTCATCTGTGATATTTGGCGGGACAGGTGTCATCTGTCAATTTTGGCGGGACAGGTGTCATCTGTAATATTGGGGGCGGGAACAGGTGTCATGCGTAATATTTGGCGGGAACAGGTGCATCTGTTCAATATTTGCGCGAGACGTAGAATAGCAATGTGTCATCTGGTATGGACAGTCCATCGAACTTTGATCCTTTACTAAATGACAGCTTCACGATCGTGAATAAATAAAGGTCTATTCTTGGTCTGCACCTCCGAACTAGACACACCAAATCTTTTGTATATCAATGATGTTCAAAATAATTTACCTGGAGTTTCCTGCAGTTTATAGTTTACCTGCTAGTTAACCAGTTTACTAGTTACCTGGAGTGTACCTGGTTGCCCAGAGTTCCACCTTTCCCCAAGGCCGGTCTTGGGGGGGGGGGGGGGGGAACTAGGGATGTCATGTGTTCCTGATCTGCACAGACTGTTGCTTGGGCGGCCCGCAGGCTTCACATATCTATACAGCCCGCAGAGGGAGACATGTGGGAGGTGGAGGGAGGCTTGGGTTAGGTTATCACACCTGGGAAGGTTGTGGTCACAAGGAACACTCCACACCCTCCATGATAGTTACACTCTCCTCTCAACACCTCAACCGACCTCCAGTGAATGATAGTAGTTAAGTCCTCTTGGTCTGGGAGACGAAGCATATATATCTACTATAAATTAAAATGGAAATGTTCTTTGTTCAAAATCGTTTATCTCCGAAGTTCTTCACCGATTGCTTTGAAATTTTGATACAACGTTCCATTCGCATCTCGAGCAGGTTTTTATATACATACTATATAGATGTCATTCTGTGGCGGAAAAAAATGCTTTTTTAAAACTGTGTTTTCATGTGTTTTCATGTGAGGGAAATCTTCAAACCTCTTTGCCATTGGTTTTGAAATTTTGAAACACGTTGCATTCGAATAGGCGCGTGTTTTTATATGCCTGCTATATAGATGCCACACCTGTGACAGGTAAAAAATGTTTTTTTTTTTAAACCAGCGCCATCTGTTGCATGTAATAGCAACACTACCTATACTAAATATGTTATGATTCCCTTTCAAAGTTTTAGATTTCATTGATAAATTGAATTTTCCTAGATTTCAATTTATTTCTTTTTATTTAACTATTTTGTGTGACATTGCGTTGGAATTGAGCGTGTTGTTTACCTGTGTTGTTTACCGTACCGTTCATTTCATGATATAGTTATTTTTTTATTTTTTTCATTTTTTAACTGTTTTTGCTTATATTTATTGATGGAACATCAGATTTGATGTTCCAATTTTTCTGATTGGAACTCGATCATTTTGGATGTATTGACGAGAGAGTGGTGGATGGTTAGGAGGACGAGGGGACGAGGGAGTGGGGATG
>WNGS01157735.1:0-35729 GCA_020271785.1 Procambarus virginalis
GAGCAGCGGATGAGCCTACCCAAGCAGGCAATGCCCATGGAACAGCTTCCTGCACTAGTGGGGAAGTGGGTGAAAATGGACATAGGAAAGTGAGCTTCAAGGTAATGTACTCAAACATCGATGGATTACCAACAAAGCAAGTGAACTGGCAGAAAGGGTGCAGGAAGAAAACCAGATGTAATAAGTCTCACAGAAACAAAATTGTCAGGAGTCATAACAAATGCAGTGTTCCCAAAGGACTTTTATATAGTAAGGAAAGAGAGAGACGGAAGAGGAGGAGGGGAGTGGCTCTGCTGATAAGGAAAGACTGGAGCTTTGAAGAGATGGAAATTCCGGCTGCGACGGATTCAGAGATTACATAACAGGAACTATGACAATAGGTGGACCTAAGATAATAGTGGCAGTAATCTACAACCCTCCATTAAATGACAGAAGATCCAGACAAGAGTTCAATAGAAACAACATGGCTACCATTAACATAATAGAGAGGGCAGCTTCAGTTGCTTGCAGGAATGGATCCAGACTGTTAATCATGGGCGATTTCAACCATGGAAAGATAGACTGAGAGAATGGGGACCCACATGGAGGTGAAGACACATGGAGATCTAAACTTTTGGAAGTGAGTACAAGGGAACTTTCTGAGCCAGCATGTCAAGGGGCCCACAAGAATGAGAGGAAATGACGAACCAGCTAGACTCGACCTCATTTTCACCTTAAATGGCTCAGAAATATGGGAAGTCAAACATGAAGCCCATAGGAATGCGTGACCACAGTGTATATATATTTGAGTATCTAGTAGAAGTAGACATAACCTATCCAAGGATGGGATTGGAAGAACTTTTTCAGTGTCAGAGTAGTTAGTAAATGGAATGCACTAGGAAGTGATGTGGTGGAGGCTGACTCCATACACAGTTTCAAATGTAGATTTGATAGAGCCCAGTAGGCTCAGGAATCTGTACACCAGTTGATTGACAGTTGAGAGGCCGGACCATAGAGACTAAGCTCAACCCCCGCAAGCACAATTAGTTGAGTACTGTACCACAAACACACATTGTACCACACACACTGTACCACACTGTACTACTCCACAGTCACATCAGAAGGAAACAACAGTGAAAGAACTGGTATTGAAACTTTGAACTGGCGAGGACAGGTATACAGAGAATGACAAAGAGGTGTGTTAAGAACTCAACAACAGGTTCCAGGAGGTCTTCACAATAGAACAAGGTGAGGTCACTGTGCTAGGAGAAAGGGAGTTCAACCAGTTGGCCTTGGAAGGGTTCGAAATTATGAGAGAGGAGGTCAAGAGACACCTGCTGGATCTGGATGTTAGAAAGGCTGTTGGTCCAGACGGGATCTCGCCATGGGTACTGAAAGAGTGTGCAGAGACACTTTGCTTGCCACTCTCCATAGTGTATAGTACGTTACTGCACGGGAGACCTACCAGAAATATGGAAGACGGCGAATGTGGTCCCAATGTACAAAAAGGGCGAAAAGCAAGAGGCACTGAACTACAGGCCAGTGTCCTTGACTTGTATACCATGCAAGGTGATGGAGAAGATTGTGAGAAAAAATCCTGGTAACACATCTGGAGAGAAGGGACTTCGTGACAAATCGCCAACATGGGTTCAGAGAGGGTAATCTTGCCTGACTGGCTTAATAGAATTCTACGACCAGGTGACAAAGATTAAGCAAGAAAGAGAAGGCTGGGCGAACTGCCTTTTCTTGGATTGTCGGAAAGCCTTTGACACAGTACCGCATAAGAGGCTGGTACATAAGCTGGAGAGACAGCCAGGTGTAGCTGGTAAGGTGCGCCAGTGGATAAGGGAGTACCTGAGCAATAGGAAGCAGAGAGTTACGATGAGTGGTGAGACCTCAGTGTCGTGAAGTCATCAGTGGAGTCCCCACAGGGCTCTTAACTCGGTCCTATCATGTTTCTGATATCTGTAAATGATCTACCGGAGGGTATAGATTCATTACTCTCAATTTTTGCAGACGATGCCAAAATTATGAGAAAGATTAAGACAAAGGAGGACTGTTTGAGGCTTCAAGAAGACCTAGACAACCTGAAGGAATGGTCAAACAAGTGGTTGTTAGAGTTTAACCCAAGCAAATGTAATTTAATGAAGATAGGTGTAGGGAGCAGGAGGCCAGATACAAGGTACCATCTGGGAGATGAAATACTTCAAGAGTCAGAGAAAGAAAAAGACTTGGGGGTTGACATAACGCCAGACCTGTCTCCTACAGCCCATATCAAGAGGATAACATTAGCAGCATATGCCAGGCTGGCCAACATAAGAACGGCATTCAGAAACTTGTGTAAGGAATCATTCAGAACATTATATACCACATATGTCAGGCGAATCCTGGAGTATGCAGCCCCAGCATGGAGTCCATATCTAGTCAAGGATAAGACCAAACTGGGAAAGGTTCATAGGTTGCCACCAGACTAGTACCCGAGCTGAGAGGTATGAGCTACGAGAAGAGACTACGGGAATTAAACCTCACTTCGTTGGAAGACAGAAGAGTTAGGGGGGCCATGATCTCCACATTCAAGATTCCCAAGGGAATTGATAGGGTAGATAAAGACAGGCTATTTAACACAAGGGGCACACGCACTAGGGGACACAGGTGGAAACTGAGTGCCCAAATGAGCCACAGAGATATCAGAAAGAATTTTTTTAGTGTCAGAGTGGTTGACAAATGGAATGCATTATGAAGTGATGTGGGGGAGGCTGACTCCATACACAGTTTCAAGTGTAGATATGATAGAACCCAGTAGGCTCAGGAAACTGTATACCTGTTGATTGACGGTTGAGTGGCGGGACCAAGGAGCCGGAGCTCAACCCCCGCAAGCACAATTAGGTGAGTACAAATAGGTAAGTACAAACACTGTGTACCACACCATTCCTGGCAGTAGTGAAGATAAATATTCCTTAGGACAAACCTCTCGGGAAATTCGCACAAGAATACGACGCTCTAGTAAACCATCACAATACCAGCAACACCTGGTCATCACACTACCTGCAACACCTGGTCATCACACTACCAGCAACACCTGGTCATCACACTACCAGCAACACCTGGTCATCACACTACCAGCAACACCTGGTCATCACACTACCAGCAACACCTGGTCATCACACTACCAGCAACACCTGGTCATCACACTACCAGCAACACCTGGTCATCACACTACCAGCAACACCTGGTCATCACACTACCAGCAACACCTGGTCATCACACTACCAGCAACACCTGGTCATCACACTACCAGCAACACCTGGTCATCACACTACCAGCAACACCTGGTCATCACACTACCAGCAACACCTGGTCATCACACTACCAGCAACACCTGGTCATCACACTACCAGCAACACCTGGTCATCACACTACCAGCAACACCTGGTCATCACACTACCAGCAACACCTGGTCATCACACTACCAGCAACACCTGGTCATCACACTACCAGCAACACCTGGTCATCACACTACCAGCAACACCTGGTCATCACACTACCAGCAACACCTGGTCATCACACTACCTGCAACACCTGGTCATCACACTACCTGCAACACCTGGTCATCACACTACCAGCAACACCTGGTCATCACACTACCAGCAACACCTGGTCATCACACTACCAGCAACACCTGGTCATCACACTACCAGCAACACCTGGTCATCACACTACCAGCAACACCTGGTCATCACACTACCAGCAACACCTGGTCATCACACTACCAGCAACACCTGGTCATCACACTACCAGCAACACCTGGTCATCACACTACCAGCAACACCTGGTCATCACACTACCAGCAACACCTGGTCATCACACTACCAGCAACACCTGGTCATCACACTACCAGCAACACCTGGTCATCACACTACCAGCAACACCTGGTCATCACACTACCAGCAACACCTGGTCATCACACTACCAGCAACACCTGGTCATCACACTACCAGCAACACCTGGTCATCACACTACCAGCAACACCTGGTCATCACACTACCAGCAACACCTGGTCATCACACTACCAGCAACACCTGGTCATCACACTACCAGCAACACCTGGTCATCACACTACCAGCAACACCTGGTCATCACACTACCAGCAACACCTGGTCATCACACTACCAGCAACACCTGGTCATCACACTACCAGCAACACCTGGTCATCACACTACCAGCAACACCTGGTCATCACACTACCAGCAACACCTGGTCATCACACTACCAGCAACACCTGGTCATCACACTACCAGCAACACCTGGTCATCACACTACCAGCAACACCTGGTCATCACACTACCAGCAACACCTGGTCATCACACTACCAGCAACACCTGGTCATCACACTACCAGCAACACCTGGTCATCACACTACCAGCAACACCTGGTCATCACACTACCAGCAACACCTGGTCATCACACTACCAGCAACACCTGGTCATCACACTACCAGCAACACCTGGTCATCACACTACCAGCAACACCTGGTCATCACACTACCAGCAACACCTGGTCATCACACTACCAGCAACACCTGGTCATCACACTACCAGCAACACCTGGTCATCACACTACCAGCAACACCTGGTCATCACACTACCAGCAACACCTGGTCATCACACTACCAGCAACACCTGGTCATCACACTACCAGCAACACCTGGTCATCACACTACCAGCAACACCTGGTCATCACACTACCAGCAACACCTGGTCATCACACTACCAGCAACACCTGGTCATCACACTACCAGCAACACCTGGTCATCACACTACCAGCAACACCTGGTCATCACACTACCAGCAACACCTGGTCATCACACTACCAGCAACACCTGGTCATCACACTACCAGCAACACCTGGTCATCACACTACCAGCAACACCTGGTCATCACACTACCAGCAACACCTGGTCATCACACTACCAGCAACACCTGGTCATCACACTACCAGCAACACCTGGTCATCACACTACCAGCAACACCTGGTCATCACACTACCAGCAACACCTGGTCATCACACTACCAGCAACACCTGGTCATCACACTACCAGCAACACCTGGTCATCACACTACCAGCAACACCTGGTCATCACACTACCAGCAACACCTGGTCATCACACTACCAGCAACACCTGGTCATCACACTACCAGCAACACCTGGTCATCACACTACCAGCAACACCTGGTCATCACACTACCAGCAACACCTGGTCATCACACTACCAGCAACACCTGGTCATCACACTACCAGCAACACCTGGTCATCACACTACCAGCAACACCTGGTCATCACACTACCAGCAACACCTGGTCATCACACTACCAGCAACACCTGGTCATCACACTACCAGCAACACCTGGTCATCACACTACCAGCAACACCTGGTCATCACACTACCAGCAACACCTGGTCATCACACTACCAGCAACACCTGGTCATCACACTACCAGCAACACCTGGTCATCACACTACCAGCAACACCTGGTCATCACACTACCAGCAACACCTGGTCATCACACTACCAGCAACACCTGGTCATCACACTACCAGCAACACCTGGTCATCACACTACCAGCAACACCTGGTCATCACACTACCAGCAACACCTGGTCATCACACTACCAGCAACACCTGGTCATCACACTACCAGCAACACCTGGTCATCACACTACCAGCAACACCTGGTCATCACACTACCAGCAACACCTGGTCATCACACTACCAGCAACACCTGGTCATCACACTACCAGCAACACCTGGTCATCACACTACCAGCAACACCTGGTCATCACACTACCAGCAACACCTGGTCATCACACTACCAGCAACACCTGGTCATCACACTACCAGCAACACCTGGTCATCACACTACCAGCAACACCTGGTCATCACACTACCAGCAACACCTGGTCATCACACTACCAGCAACACCTGGTCATCACACTACCAGCAACACCTGGTCATCACACTACCAGCAACACCTGGTCATCACACTACCAGCAACACCTGGTCATCACACTACCAGCAACACCTGGTCATCACACTACCAGCAACACCTGGTCATCACACTACCAGCAACACCTGGTCATCACACTACCAGCAACACCTGGTCATCACACTACCAGCAACACCTGGTCATCACACTACCAGCAACACCTGGTCATCACACTACCAGCAACACCTGGTCATCACACTACCAGCAACACCTGGTCATCACACTACCAGCAACACCTGGTCATCACACTACCAGCAACACCTGGTCATCACACTACCAGCAACACCTGGTCATCACACTACCAGCAACACCTGGTCATCACACTACCAGCAACACCTGGTCATCACACTACCAGCAACACCTGGTCATCACACTACCAGCAACACCTGGTCATCACACTACCAGCAACACCTGGTCATCACACTACCAGCAACACCTGGTCATCACACTACCAGCAACACCTGGTCATCACACTACCAGCAACACCTGGTCATCACACTACCAGCAACACCTGGTCATCACACTACCAGCAACACCTGGTCATCACACTACCAGCAACACCTGGTCATCACACTACCAGCAACACCTGGTCATCACACTACCAGCAACACCTGGTCATCACACTACCAGCAACACCTGGTCATCACACTACCAGCAACACCTGGTCATCACACTACCAGCAACACCTGGTCATCACACTACCAGCAACACCTGGTCATCACACTACCAGCAACACCTGGTCATCACACTACCAGCAACACCTGGTCATCACACTACCAGCAACACCTGGTCATCACACTACCAGCAACACCTGGTCATCACACTACCAGCAACACCTGGTCATCACACTACCAGCAACACCTGGTCATCACACTACCAGCAACACCTGGTCATCACACTACCAGCAACACCTGGTCATCACACTACCAGCAACACCTGGTCATCACACTACCAGCAACACCTGGTCATCACACTACCAGCAACACCTGGTCATCACACTACCAGCAACACCTGGTCATCACACTACCAGCAACACCTGGTCATCACACTACCAGCAACACCTGGTCATCACACTACCAGCAACACCTGGTCATCACACTACCAGCAACACCTGGTCATCACACTACCAGCAACACCTGGTCATCACACTACCAGCAACACCTGGTCATCACACTACCAGCAACACCTGGTCATCACACTACCAGCAACACCTGGTCATCACACTACCAGCAACACCTGGTCATCACACTACCAGCAACACCTGGTCATCACACTACCAGCAACACCTGGTCATCACACTACCAGCAACACCTGGTCATCACACTACCAGCAACACCTGGTCATCACACTACCAGCAACACCTGGTCATCACACTACCAGCAACACCTGGTCATCACACTACCAGCAACACCTGGTCATCACACTACCAGCAACACCTGGTCATCACACTACCAGCAACACCTGGTCATCACACTACCAGCAACACCTGGTCATCACACTACCAGCAACACCTGGTCATCACACTACCAGCAACACCTGGTCATCACACTACCAGCAACACCTGGTCATCACACTACCAGCAACACCTGGTCATCACACTACCAGCAACACCTGGTCATCACACTACCAGCAACACCTGGTCATCACACTACCAGCAACACCTGGTCATCACACTACCAGCAACACCTGGTCATCACACTACCAGCAACACCTGGTCATCACACTACCAGCAACACCTGGTCATCACACTACCAGCAACACCTGGTCATCACACTACCAGCAACACCTGGTCATCACACTACCAGCAACACCTGGTCATCACACTACCAGCAACACCTGGTCATCACACTACCTGCAACACCTGGTCATCACACTACCAGCAACACCTGGTCATCACACTACCAGCAACACCTGGTCATCACACTACCAGCAACACCTGGTCATCACACTACCAGCAACACCTGGTCATCACACTACCAGCAACACCTGGTCATCACACTACCAGCAACACCTGGTCATCACACTACCAGCAACACCTGGTCATCACACTACCAGCAACACCTGGTCATCACACTACCAGCAACACCTGGTCATCACACTACCTGCAACACCTGGTCATCACACTACCAGCAACACCTGGTCATCACACTACCTGCAACACCTGGTCATCACACTACCAGCAACACCTGGTCATCACACTACCAGCAACACCTGGTCATCACACTACCTGCAACACCTGGTCATCACACTACCAGCAACACCTGGTCATCACACTACCAGCAACACCTGGTCATCACACTACCAGCAACACCTGGTCATCACACTACCAGCAACACCTGGTCATCACACTACCAGCAACACCTGGTCATCACACTACCAGCAACACCTGGTCACCACACTACCAGCAACACCTGGTCATCACACTACCAGCAACACCTGGTCATCACACTACCAGCAACACCTGGTCATCACACTACCAGCAACACCTGGTCACCACACTACCAGCAACACCTGGTCATCACACTACCACCAACACCTGGTCATCACACTACCAGCAACACCTGGTCACCACACTACCAGCAACACCTGGTCATCACACTACCAGCAACACCTGGTCATCACACTACCAGCAACACCTGGTCATCACACTACCAGCAACACCTGGTCATCACACTACCAGCAACACCTGGTCATCACACTACCAGCAACACCTGGTCATCACACTACCAGCAACACCTGGTCACACACTACCAGCAACACCTGGTCATCACACTACCAGCAACACCTGGTCACCACACTACCAGCAACACCTGGTCACCACACTACCAGCAACACCTGGTCACCACACTACCAGCAACACCTGGTCACCACACTACCAGCAACACCTGGTCATCACACTACCAGCAACACCTGGTCACACACTACCAGCAACACCTGGTCACCACACTACCAGCAACACCTGGTCACCACACTACCAGCAACACCTGGTCATCACACTACCAGCAACACCTGGTCATCACACTACCAGCAACACCTGGTCACCACACTACCAGCAACACCTGGTCATCACACTACCTGCAACACCTGGTCATCACACTACCAGCAACACCTGGTCATCACACTACCAGCAACACCTGGTCATCACACTACCAGCAACACCTGGTCATCACACTACCAGCAACACCTGGCATCACACTACCAGCAACACCTGGTCATCACACTACCAGCAACACCTGGTCATCACACTACCTGCAACACCTGGTCATCACGCTACCAGCAACACCTAGTCATCACACTACATGCAACACCTGGTCATCACACTACCAGCAACACCTGGTCATCACACTACCACCCAGCAAACACAAATCATCTAGGAAACGTTCGTCTATCTCTTCCCATAGGCGTGGGAATGATTACATTGAGAATGGTGCAGGAGAGCCTTTGAGAAACTTTTAATCAAAAAATCCAAACACATAGGTTTTATAATAAATTGTTTTTCTACAACTATTTTGTTCCTAATGTATTACAAATAGTTTTTACATGTTTAAATATAAAATTATGGTGTTTTTTGTAAAATTCATTAATAAATTGTGAATGATATTTATTTTCTGAGTGAAACCTTCACAATCCATTTACTTATATATATGATCAGAAAAAAGTAGTTTTCCAAATTTACAAAAAATCGCTCTTTTTAACACAATTTGACTCGTTATGCATTCCACTAAACACTAATATCATGTTTAAATATATAATTTATGTATTATTCCCTAAAATAATTTATATAAATTATAAAAGTTGCTGGAAATTGGTGT
The DNA here is from genome assembly GCA_020271785.1 of Procambarus virginalis. Classification (NCBI taxonomy): domain Eukaryota; kingdom Metazoa; phylum Arthropoda; class Malacostraca; order Decapoda; family Cambaridae; genus Procambarus; species Procambarus virginalis. Next base: position 9,835 of record WNGS01157735.1, read on the forward strand.
GAAAGAATCTGAAAACGTTTTGTTGTCTTATATTGGCGTGTTCTTATTAACTATGTCTCGAGTGCACAGTTTATCAAACAAGAAGATTAACATTCGTCAACCCTTAAAATCTTATAGTTATCTTGCTGTTGCAAAATGGGTGAATCTTTAAGAACAGCTAGTATATATGACAAATGGCGTTTTCCCGAACTCAAACATTGTATGGTTTATTATTCAACACATATTTCTAATGACTCTTAGATGTTTACATTCTCTGAAGTATAATTGTGAAGGCTGTGTCCATCACTCTCACCACAGATTCTTAAACTCCTCTCTGCAGGTTCAACTATAATTAATTTCCATTCTGAATCTCCATGGACATTTGTATCCAAAATGAAACCAATGTGGTTTCCTTCAGGGCCTTCAGCCAGCACATTTGCTCATTAATTTCCAGATTCCAACATGGTAGGGGATTTACAGAAATTTTGCTATTCATATTGTTATTTTATAAATATGAATGCATTTCCATATGATAAGACAAATACATGAGTTTATGATAAATTCGTTTTCTGTGATATAACATTGATATGCTCTTTTTTCTTTAAACCGCATACTAAACTACATCACGATCGAGCGTATATATTGCTTTTTAAGAATTAAGCGCCACCACTGACCGCCAATTAAGTGCTCACATCAACAGAGTTGATGTATAAATGTTCAACGCTCAACAGAGTTAGTATAAATGGGGTTAAATCAGAGTTTGAAAATGTTGTAGGTTGAGTACCTCAAGGCTCTGTCCTGGGACCTCTGTTGTTTATAATACTGTATATATAAATGATTTAGATTCAGGTTTGAGTAACAACATTTGCAAATTTGCCGATGATACAAAAATCGGTAGGGAAATAACACAGAAGAAGACTCACTATCTCTTCAAGTTGATCTAAATAGAGTTTTGAAATGGGCAAAAGGTTGACAGATGCAGTTCAATGCTGATAAATGGAAAGTTTTGAGGTTAGGTAATGATATATGATAGAGTTACAAGATACGAGATAGATGGTGTTGTGATTGCAAAGTCGGGTATTTCGAAAGGGAACTTGGAGTTATGATTAGTAAGAATTTAAACCAAGAGATCAATGCATGAATGTTCGTAATAAGGCAAATAGTACACTAGGATTTATTAATCGAAGGGTTAATAACAAGACACCTGGTTTGTTCTTCAGCTATAGCTTGCTCTTTAAAGCTCTTCATTCCCGTGCTGTCTCTTGGGTGGCTTAATTCTTATCAATCAATCAATTTGTTGCTTTGGTTAGGCCCATTTTGATTATGCAGTTCAGTTTTAGTCGCCGTACTATAGAATTGATATAAATTCACTTGAACGTATCCAGCATAGTTAATTAACAAAGTTAATTCCCCAATTGCATTCACTGAAAAGGCGAAGAGTTAGGTGTGACATGATAGAGGTTTACAAGTTGATGAATGGACATAACAAATGGGATATTAAAAGTATCAGCACCAGACGAAATAATGGGTATAAATTGCATAAGTTTAGATTTAGGAAAGACCTGGGAAAATACTGGTTCGGTAACAGGGTTGTTGATTTGTGGAACAAATTACCGCCAAACGTGGATTGATTGTTTCAAACGTGGGTTCGACATGTATATGAGTGAGCTTGGGTGGTTATAAGAGTGGAAAAATGTTGTAAGCTGAGTGCCTCAAGCCTCTGGACTGGGACCTCTGTTGTTTATAATAAATATAAATATTTTAGATTAAGGTTTGAGTAGCAGCATTTGCAAATTTGCCGATGATACAAAAATCGAATATCAAAAAATATCAAAATATCAAAAATCGAAAATCCAATATATGATCTGTCTTGATCTTTAATGGACCTATCCTTTTCCTAACCTTTGTTCAATATAACTGAAAAAAACCTTTAGGATTTGCCTTTGCTTAACCTGCTATACGAACTTCAGAGTTAATTTTTTTCAACTTCATAGTGGTGGAGGAATTATTTTTCGAACTTCATAGTAGTGAAGGTGGGCTGCCTCGATTGTTTCAAGCGCGGGTTAGACATGTATATTAGTAGGATTGGGTGGTTGTAGATAGGAGCTGCCTGGTATGGGCCAATAGGCCTTCTGCAGTTACCTTTGTTCTTATGTTTTTGCCCTGTAACCTAAATGGTTACAGAGGCACATATATGGGCTTAGGGACTGAACCCCACAATACATTTAGCTAAACTGGTTACAATCTTGATGATATAGTTACAAAATTCATTATAAGTCGTCACATTCGAGATCGACCATTCGTCGAGTCGTCGATCGTCACATTATCAATGGGTTCGAGATCAACCACAATTACAGTTTCTATGCAGGCGATGAGTCACAATAACCTAGCTAAAGTATGTTGACCAGACCACACGAAGGTGAAGGGATGACGATGGGATGTCCCTTAAGCGTCAGAACGAAAATGTGTATCCTCTTTTTTTTTCCTGACCTTAGTTCTCTAGCTACGTATTTCATTTTGGTACCAACGTGTTCGCAATACAATTCTCTAGAAGAACATTAGTAAAAAAGGTCACGAAAGGTATAGGGATACCAGCACCAAATAAATAACTACGGAGATGACTCGCCATGAGCGCCCAACAGCAACAAGATGTTTTTACTCTTGCGATTGTTATCACTTCCACAGTTGTTCTACAGCGTTAATTTTGGTATCAATGGACTCGCAATGAAATTCCCAACACGGTGATATGAATATAAACGTAGAATAATGGTTGCGGCCCACCCGCAAGAGTGTGGGAAATGGCGGAACTGTTACCGAGTATCAGTGATGCTACGACACATGTGTGATACAGAGATTTGAAAGTTTATAATTATTTCACTGTCGTGACATTATTATTCTATGTACGTCATTCATTTTTGTGTCAATGTGTTCGCAATAGAATGTTCTATGAGCCCGTAGGAAAAAAAACAACAAAGCGTAAGTTAGAATAGCACCAAATATAAAACAACGTGGAACATATCAGTGAGCGGCAAACACACACGAAATGTTTTTACTGTTGTTATGTTTGTCAAGTTTATACTTGTTGCACACAGTTATTTTTGGTTGTACATTGATCGGAATAAAATTCCCTAAACAGACATATGCATATAATACATGATATGGGGGAAGCATTACCAGTATAAACGGTTAAAGTCACCCACCTGCAACCCGTTTGGGACACTCATGATCAGTGTGTTGTATTTGTACAAAACAAAGGCATTATGCAATGCCATTTGCAGGAAATAAACGTTGTCTTTTTGGTCCACTTGTGAGTTTTCTGGTAAAATGGTAATACTATTTGATCGAAGTGGTCCACACCTTTCATGAACTTATTGTACCATGCAGCCTAGTGGTGAGAAAGACAACCTCATGGCGCGCAGTTTGAAACAACCCAAAGNCAACACCTGGTCATCACACTACCTGCAACACCTGGTCATCACACTACCAGCAACACCTGGTCATCACACTACCAGCAACACCTGGTCATCACACTACCAGCAACACCTGGTCATCACACTACCAGCAACACCTGGTCATCACACTACCAGCAACACCTGGTCATCACACTACCAGCAACACCTGGTCATCACACTACCAGCAACACCTGGTCATCACACTACCAGCAACACCTGTCATCACACTACCAGCAACCTGGTCATCACACTACCAGCAACACCTGGTCATCACACTACCAGCAACACCTGGTCATCACACTACCAGCACACCTGGTCATCACACTACCAGCAACACCTGGTCATCACACTACCAGCAACACCTGGTCATCACACTACCAGCAACACCTGGTCATCACACTACCAGCAACACCTGGTCATCACACTACCAGCAACACCTGGTCATCACACTACCAGCAACACCTGGTCATCACACTACCTGCAACACCTGGTCATCACACTACCAGCAACACCTGGTCATCACACTACCAGCAACACCTGGTCATCACACTACCAGCAACACCTGGTCATCACACTACCAGCAACACCTGTCATCACACTACCAGCAACACCTGGTCATCACACTACCAGCACACCTGGTCATCCACTACCTGCAACACCTGGTCATCACACTACCAGCAACACCTGGTCATCACACTACCTGCAACACCTGGTCATCACACTACCAGCAACACCTGGTCATCACACTACCAGCAACACCTGTCATCACACTACCAGCACACCTGGTCATCACACTACCAGCAACACCTGGTCATCACACTACCTGCAACACCTGGTCATCACACTACCAGCAACACCTGGTCATCACACTACCAGCAACACCTGGTCATCACACTACCTGCAACACCTGGTCATCACACTACCAGCAACACCTGGTCATCACACTACCAGCAACACCTGGTCATCACACTACCAGCAACACCTGGTCATCACACTACCAGCAACACCTGGTCACACTACCAGCAACACCTGGTCATCACACTACCAGCAACACCTGGTCATCACACTACCAGCAACACCTGGTCATCACACTACCTGCAACACCTGGTCATCACACTACCAGCAACACCTGGTCATCACACTACCAGCAACACCTGGTCATCACACTACCAGCAACACCTGGTCATCACACTACCAGCAACACCTGGTCATCACACTACCAGCAACACCTGGTCATCACACTACCAGCAACACCTGGTCATCACACTACCAGCAACACCTGGTCATCACACTACCAGCAACACCTGGTCATCACACTACCAGCAACACCTGGTCATCACACTACCAGCAACACCTGGTCATCACACTACCAGCAACACCTGGTCATCACACTACCAGCAACACCTGGTCATCACACTACCAGCAACCCTGGTCATCACACTACCAGCAACACCTGGTCATCACACTACCAGCAACACCTGGTCATCACACTACCAGCAACACCTGGTCATCACACTACCAGCAACACCTGGTCATCACACTACCTGCAACACCTGGTCATCACACTACCAGCAACACCTGGTCATCACACTACCAGCAACACCTGGTCATCACACTACCAGCAACACCTGGTCATCACACTACCAGCAACACCTGGTCATCACACTACCAGCAACACCTGGTCATCACACTACCAGCAACACCTGGTCATCACACTACCAGCAACACCTGGTCATCACACTACCAGCAACACCTGGTCATCACACTACCAGCAACACCTGGTCATCACACTACCAGCAACACCTGGTCATCACACTACCAGCAACACCTGGTCATCACACTACCAGCAACACCTGGTCATCACACTACCAGCAACACCTGGTCATCACACTACCTGCAACACCTGGTCATCACACTACCAGCAACACCTGGTCATCACACTACCAGCAACACCTGGTCATCACACTACCAGCAACACCTGGTCATCACACTACCAGCAACACCTGGTCATCACACTACCAGCAACACCTGGTCATCACACTACCAGCAACACCTGGTCATCACACTACCTGCAACACCTGGTCATCACACTACCAGCAACACCTGGTCATCACACTACCAGCAACACCTGGTCATCACACTACCTGCAACACCTGGTCATCACACTACCAGCAACACCTGGTCATCACACTACCAGCAACACCTGGTATCACACTACCAGCAACACCTGGTCATCACACTACCAGCAACACCTGGTCATCACACTACCAGCAACACCTGGTCATCACACTACCAGCAACACCTGGTCATCACACTACCAGCAACACCTGGTCATCACACTACCAGCAACACCTGGTCATCACACTACCAGCAACACCTGGTCATCACACTACCAGCAACACCTGGTCATCACACTACCAGCAACACCTGGTCATCACACTACCAGCAACACCTGGTCATCACACTACCAGCAACACCTGGTCATCACACTACCAGCAACACCTGGTCATCACACTACCAGCAACACCTGGTCATCACACTACCAGCAACACCTGGTCATCACACTACCAGCAACACCTGGTCATCACACTACCAGCAACACCTGGTCATCACACTACCAGCAACACCTGGTCATCACACTACCAGCAACACCTGTCATCACACTACCAGCAACACCTGGTCATCACACTACCAGCAACACCTGGTCATCACACTACCAGCAACACCTGGTCATCACACTACCAGCAACACCTGGTCATCACACTACCAGCAACACCTGGTCATCACACTACCTGCAACACCTGGTCATCACACTACCAGCAACACCTGGTCATCACACTACCAGCAACACCTGGTCATCACACTACCAGCAACACCTGGTCACACACTACCAGCAACACCTGGTCATCACACTACCAGCAACACCTGGTCATCACACTACCAGCAACACCTGGTCATCACACTACCAGCAACACCTGGTCATCACACTACCAGCAACACCTGGTCATCACACTACCAGCAACACCTGGTCATCACACTACCAGCAACACCTGTCATCACACTACCAGCAACACCTGGTCATCACACTACCAGCAACACCTGGTCATCACACTACCAGCAACACCTGGTCATCACACTACCTGCAACACCTGGTCATCACACTACCAGCAACACCTGGTCATCACACTACCAGCAACACCTGGTCATCACACTACCAGCAACACCTGGTCATCACACTACCAGCAACACCTGGTCATCACACTACCAGCAACACCTGGTCATCACACTACCAGCAACACCTGGTCATCACACTACCTGCAACACCTGGTCATCACACTACCAGCAACACCTGGTCATCACACTACCAGCAACACCTGGTCATCACACTACCAGCAACACCTGGTCATCACACTACCAGCAACACCTGGTCATCACACTACCAGCAACACCTGGTCATCACACTACCAGCAACACCTGGTCATCACACTACCAGCAACACCTGGTCATCACACTACCAGCAACACCTGGTCATCACACTACCAGCAACACCTGGTCATCACACTACCAGCAACACCTGGTCATCACACTACCAGCAACACCTGGTCATCACACTACCTGCAACACCTGGTCATCACACTACCAGCAACACCTGGTCATCACACTACCAGCAACACCTGGTCATCACACTACCAGCAACACCTGGTCATCACACTACCAGCAACACCTGGTCATCACACTACCAGCAACACCTGGTCATCACACTACCAGCAACACCTGGTCATCACACTACCAGCAACACCTGGTCATCACACTACCAGCAACACCTGGTCATCACACTACCAGCAACACCTGGTCATCACACTACCAGCAACACCTGGTCATCACACTACCAGCACCTGGTCATCACACTACCAGCAACACCTGGTCATCACACTACCAGCAACACCTGGTCATCACACTACCAGCAACACCTGGTCATCACACTACCAGCACACCTGGTCATCACACTACCAGCAACACCTGGTCATCACACTACCAGCAACACCTGGTCATCACACTACCAGCAACACCTGGTCATCACACTACCAGCAACACCTGGTATCACACTACCAGCAACACCTGGTCATCACACTACCAGCACACCTGGTCATCACACTACCAGCAACACCTGGTCATCACACTACCAGCAACACCTGGTCATCACACTACCAGCAACACCTGGTCATCACACTACCAGCAACACCTGGTCATCACACTACCAGCAACACCTGGTCATCACACTACCAGCAACACCTGGTATCACACTACCAGCAACACCTGGTCATCACACTACCAGCAACACCTGGTCATCACACTACCAGCAACACCTGGTCATCACACTACCAGCAACACCTGGTCATCACACTACCAGCAACACCTGGTCATCACACTACCTGCAACACCTGGTCATCACACTACCAGCAACACCTGGTCATCACACTACCAGCAACACCTGGTCATCACACTACCAGCAACACCTGGTCATCACACTACCAGCAACACCTGGTCATCACACTACCAGCAACACCTGGTCATCACACTACCAGCAACACCTGGTCATCACACTACCGCAACACCTGGTCATCACACTACCAGCAACACCTGGTCATCACACTACCAGCAACACCTGGTCATCACACTACCAGCAACACCTGGTCATCACACTACCAGCAACACCTGGTCATCACACTACCAGCAACACCTGGTCATCACACTACCAGCAACACCTGGTCATCACACTACCAGCAACACCTGGTCATCACACTACCAGCAACACCTGGTCATCACACTACCAGCAACACCTGGTCATCACACTACCAGCAACACCTGGTCATCACACTACAGCAACACCTGGTCATCACACTACCAGCAACACCTGGTCATCACACTACCAGCAACACCTGGTCATCACACTACCAGCAACACCTGGTCATCACACTACCAGCAACACCTGGTCATCACACTACCAGCAACACCTGGTCATCACACTACCAGCAACACCTGGTCATCACACTACCAGCAACACCTGGTCATCACACTACCAGCAACACCTGGTCATCACACTACCAGCAACACCTGGTCATCACACTACCAGCAACACCTGGTCATCACACTACCAGCAACACCTGGTCATCACACTACCTGCAACACCTGGTCATCACACTACCAGCAACACCTGGTCATCACACTACCAGCAACACCTGAGTCATCACACTACCAGCAACACCTGGTCATCACACTACCAGCAACACCTGGTCATCACACTACCAGCAACACCTGGTATCACACTACCTGCAACACCTGGTCATCACACTACCTGCAACACCTGAGTCATCACACTACCTGCAACACCTGAGTATCACACTACCAGCAACACCTGGTCATCACACTACCAGCAACACCTGGTCATCACACTACCTGCAACACCTGGTCATCACACTACCAGCAACACCTGGTCATCACACTACCAGCAACACCTGGTCATCACACTACCTGCAACACCTGGTCATCACACTACCAGCAACACCTGGTCATCACACTACCTGCAACACCTGGTCATCACACTACCAGCAACACCTGGTCATCACACTACCAGCAACACCTGGTCATCACACTACCAGCAACACCTGGTCATCACACTACCAGCAACACCTGGTCATCACACTACCAGCAACACCTGGTCATCACACTACCAGCAACACCTGGTCATCACACTACCTGCAACACCTGGTCATCACACTACCAGCAACACCTGGTCATCACACTACCTGCAACACCTGGTCATCACACTACCAGCAACACCTGGTCATCACACTACCAGCAACACCTGGTCATCACACTACAACCAACACCTGGTCATCACACTACCAGCAACACCTGGTCACCACACTACCAGCAACACCTGGTCATCACACTACCAGCAACACCTGGTCATCACACTACCTGCAACACCTGGTCATCACACTACCACAACACCTGGTCATCACACTACCAGCAACACCTGGTCATCACACTACCAGCAACACCTGGTCATCACACTACCTGCAACACCTGGTCATCACACTACCAGCAACACCTGGTCACCACACTACCACCAACACCTGGTCATCACACTACCTGCAACACCTGGTCATCACACTACCAGCAACACCTGGTCACCACACTACCAGCAACACCTGGTCATCACACTACCTGCAACACCTGGTCATCACACTACCAGCAACACCTGGTCACCACACTACCAGCAACATCTGGTCATCACACTACCAGCAACACCTGGTCATCACACTACCAGCAACACCTGGTCATCACACTACCAGCAACACCTGGTCACCACCCTACCACCAACACCTGGTCATCATACTACCTGCAACACCTGGTCACCACACTACCAGCAACACCTGGTCATCACACTACCACCAACACCTGGTCATCACACTACCAGCAACACCTGGTCACCACACTACCAGCAACACCTGGTCACCACACTACCAGCAACACCTGGTCACCACACTACCACCAACACCTGGTCATCACACTACCAGCAACACCTGGTCACCACACTACCAGCAACAACTGGTCATCACACTACCAGCAACACCTGGTCATCACCTACCAGCAACACCTGGTCATCACACTACCAGCAACACCTGGTCACCACACTACCACCAACACCTGGTCATCACACTACTTGCAACACCTGGTCACCACACTACCAGCAACACCTGGTCATCACACTACCAGCAACACCTGGTCATCACACTACCAGCAACACCTGGTCATCACACTACCAGCAACACCTGGTCATCACACTACCAGCAACACCTGGTCATCACACTACCAGCAACACCTGGTCACCACACTACCAGCAACACCTGGTCACCACACTACCAGCAACACCTGGTCACCACACTGCCACCAACACCTGGTCATCACACTACCAGCAACACCTGGTCACCACACTACCAGCAACACCTGGTCATCACACTACCAGCAACACCTGCTCATCACACTACCAGCAACACCTGGTCATCACACTACCAGCAACACCTGGTCACCACACTACCACCAACACCTGGTCATCACACTACCTGCAACACCTGGTCACCACACTACCAGCAACACCTGGTCATCACACTACCAGCAACACCTGGTCATCACACTACCAGCAACACCTGGTCATCACACTACCAGCAACACCTGGTCATCACACTACCAGCAACACCTGGTCATCACACTACCAGCAACACCTGGTCATCACACTACCTGCAACACCTGGTCATCACTCTACCAGCAACACCTGGTCATCACACTACCTGCAACACCTGGTCATCACACTACCTGCAACACCTGGTCACACACTACTAGCAACACCTGGTCATCACTCTACCAGCAACACCTGGTCATCACACTACCAGCAACACCTGGTCATCACACTACCAGCAACACCTGGTCATCACACTACCTGCAACACCTGGTCATCACACTACCAGCAACACCTGGTCATCACACTACCTGCAACACCTGGTCATCACACTACCAGCAACACCTGGTCATCACACTACCAGCAACACCTGGTCATCACACTACCTGCAACACCTGGTCATCACACTACCAGCAACACCTGGTCATCACACTACCAGCAACACCTGGTCATCACACTACCAGCAACACCTGGTCACCTCACTACCAGCAAGAACATCACATCTAAGGGAGTTCGGAGCCCTACATGTGGTGCTCGTCCACTGAAGGATGAGGACGTATAAGGCGTGATAGTGAGAGAACACCTGTGATTAATGGCCATATCTCTAGTCAGAAAATGCTGTCAGTAAGGCCAGTCGGAGGCGTGAGTGATCAGCGCTAAGGGGAGGGAATGCCCAAACGGTTTAGCACGATCGCAAACTACCCCCCACACTTCGGCGTAAGAGTCTTTTTGGTATATGAACTAGCAAGTGCTCTTGAGCAAAATGTACAGTGGCGTAAATCATTCCGATAAACGTTATCGAGTGACCTTTGTGGCGATAGATAGCATATGGGCATATTGAACTTGGACCGCACCCAGTGGAGAAGTCTATTTGTGTACTTTCTGCCCAACCCGTCCTCGACTCAAGTTCATTCCATCCAGCGGTTTCCCCCACAGACGCATTCATAGATTTATACATGCTGCTCATTCAAAACAGGAGTTTTTCTCAAATATAAATTAATAATATAATATATTAGCTTATTGTGCATGTATATATAGGCATAGGGTAGGTTAGGTTAGGTGTTTAGGTTCGGTTGGCGATTATTTGTATTTGTATTACGTGGGTGAAGCATTTATATCGTTGTGGTTCGAACAAAATTCGTTAGTGAATCACATGTTCCGGAAGTGTTCGAACGTCATCACTTGCAGCCTGTCCTCCAAACAAAAACCCAAAAGTGATTCCATGCACCAGCCAAACCCCCTGTGTGTGAATGAAAAACGGTTTACACACGACTCACGACTGATGACGTTCGAACATATCCGGAACAAGTGCTTCACTGACGAATTTTGTTCGAACCACAATGCTTTACCCACGTACTACAAATACAAATAATCGCCAACAGAACCTAAACACCTGACCTAACATATCCTATGCCTATCCTATTGGCATGCACAATATGCCAATATATTATAATATTAATTTATACTTGAGAAAATTCCTGTTTTGAATAAACAGCATGTTAAAATTTATGAATGCGTCTGTGGGGTCGACCGATGAATGTAATGGACTTGAGTCGAGGACGGGTTGATAAATTCTTCAATCACGTACTATAAATACAAATAATCGCCAGTAGAGCCTAAACACTTAACCTATGCCTATATATGCACAATATGCTAATATATTATAATGTTAATTTATATTTGAGAAAATTCCCATTTGGAATGAAGAGCGTATAAAAATTTATGAATGTGTGTGTGTGTGTGTGGGGTCGACCGCTGGATGTAATGGACTTGATTTACACAATTTAGTCGTGTGAAACCTTTTTTCATTCATAAACAGGGGGTTTGGCGGGTATATGGAATAGACTTTGGCCTCAGTTTATGTAGACGAGTTGACGCGAGGACTAGATTTGAGTTTGGTGGGGTTGAGGGGGTTGCCAGACTCTACCAGCGTATCTGTGTAGTGTCCCAGACGGCACTTATATATATACATATGTTCATTTTTTGTTTTTCTTTTCTTGTAGGGTAGTATAATTTGCTTGTGGATGATTGTGTGCTTATGTCCCCTGTAGGGAGGACAGGGGACACAGGGAGGATTTTGTTTTCGTATATATAATGAATTATTATTATTACACTGAAAACTCTTAAAAACGTTGGAAAAAGGCAAAATGTTCCCCAAATCGTCGAAATGTTTCCTAAATCGTCGACTGCCGGATCCGTCGCGACTCATGTATTTATTCATGTATTCACTCTTATATTCAATCATGTATTCACTCATGAATATTCACTCATTGAGCGCGCTAATGTCTGACGCAGTTATTCAGGAGATACATTTTTTGGCGTTTCCCTTTATGATCACTGTCAAGATTTAACTTGTGACGTCCAGTACAACCCATAGTGATTGTTAAGGACGGTGCCGGGAGTGGTGATTGTTGGACAATCCCAAGGAGAGGTTGAGAGGGTCCCAGTAACGTGTGGACGCTCACCAATTATGTCATATTAATTTACTGCAATTCGTGAGTATTGTGAACTCTCACATTGATTGGCTTTAAAAACAGACCCATGCCCGAGAGAGGGTTACAATGCATTAGCTAGAAAAAAAATTGTTGTTGCAGCTATTGAATACAACTGTACCGTCATTTAGTAACTTTATAATTGCTGGCCACTGTATCCAGGGAGTAGAAGCTGTGTGTCAGGATTGACTTTGCTGTCATATTGATGATGCATATTGTGTAGGAGGGCGTTCTCATTGCAGAAATGGTATATGTGAGAATTAGGATATTTAACTCTGCTCTGATGATAAAATTCAGATTGAGAGTTGAAGGACTAATTTGAGGCGTCATCCTCATTTGGTTCCATTGTAATTTTGTTTATTGAATGTCGTAGTTCTTTTAGATTAAGGTGTTTTCCTTCCTGGCTCTGCGGATCTGATAACTCTTGAGAGAGAAAAAAATCCCAACGCTAGACCCATTAAATTTATGAGAAACGTTAGTGGGTAAATAATCAAATGAGAGTTGGAGGAGAGTGACACGAGAGTACCTAGCTGAGTGAGGGACCACCCGCGGGTTAAGCACTGGATGTGACACATGACAACAGGTTCCTGTTCATGTGAACTCTCCATACTCAATGTGAACCTCCTTACAAAGTGTGAGGCATTATTAGGTGACTTCTTAAGGTGTTGTAGGCATCAGAGGTCCCATTTGGGGGGGGGGGTGCTAATTTGTGTTTTATTTATCGCTGATGGAGGGGGTGGGGACGGAAGGAGGGAAACTATCAGGAGAAAACACCAAGCCATTACGACTATATAGCATTGGGAAGGGGTCAGGAAAAGGATAGGGACGGGCCGGTGGGAAGGACTGGTGGAGATAGGGGTGTACAGAGCCTCATGAAGGTGAATGTGACTCACCCATAACCCCGCTGCCTCGTTGCTCTTCGCGAGTGAGTTAGAGAATAAAGATAACTCCCAGGAGACATGAGAAGACTTCCCCTACACCTGTCCTTGTATGCAGCCCCAATAACAGTTGATAAGTTTCGGGGTACCTATATACTGCTAAGTGAACAAAGACATTAGGTGAAAGGAAACTTGCCCAATAATTTCAGTCCCATTCTTTGATATTTCTCGTCATTTTCTTTCTTCGAATCAGCATCTTCAGTGATATGTTGGAAGTCTGAGCATTCAGCACCATTGATGACGCAGTTTAGTCTTCCATTCATGGCGCTTTCTATTCATAGTTACATACTGTTCATCATCTCTTCTTCTTCTTGATGGCACGTGCAGTTAACATGAAGGAAGTTACATACTCACGCTTCCAGCTTCACACTGGCCATTGACAACTCACCTTCGGTAACTATGGGTTGTCAAGTGACAAGAAATAAGCTGACACTTCCTCTGTGGGAAATAATAATTTATGCCCAATATAATGGATTTTTCAACTCAAATAACGCAATATAACAGTGAAGACACAGTATGTCACAGTAACGGGGGTTGGACATTACACCCAACTCACAGGTGTGAAAGTGAAGTCTGTGACCACGTGTATTCACCTAGTTGTGCTTGCGGGGTTGAGCTCTGGCTCTTTCGGTCCGCCTCTCAACTGTCAATCAACGGGGTATTATTATTTTTATTATAATTATTATTTGTTTTTTCACACACATACACACACACACACACAACACACACACACACACACACACACACACACACACCACACACACACACACACACACACAACACACAACACAGGAGGCAGCCCGTAACAGCTGTCAAACTCCCAGATACATATTTACTGGTACCTAACAGGGGCATCAGGATGAAAGAAACTATGCCCGTTGTTTTCGCCATTGCCGGAGATCGAACACCGGTCCACAAGACTANCTGAGTATCACACTACCAGCAACACCTGGTCATCACACTACCTGCAACACCTGGTCATCACACTACCTGCAACACCTGGTCATCACACTACCAGCAACACCTGGTCATCACACTACCTGCAACACCTGGTCATCACACTACCAGCAACACCTGGTCATCACACTACCTGCAACACCTGAGTATCACACTACCTGCAACACCTGGTCATCACACTACCAGCAACACCTGGTCATCACACTACCTGCAACACCTGAGTATCACACTACCAGCAACACCTGGTCATCACACTACCAGCAAACCTGGTCATCACACTACCAGCAACACCTGGTCATCACACTACCAGCAACACCTGGTCATCACACTACCAGCAACACCTGGTCATCACACTACCAGCAACACCTGGTCCCACACACACCAGCAACACCTGGTCATCACACTACCAGCAACACCTGGTCATCACACTACCAGCAACACCTGGTCATCACACTACCAGCAACACCTGGTCATCACACTACCAGCAACACCTGGTCATCACACTACCAGCAACACCTGGTCATCACACTACCTGCAACACCTGGTCATCACACTACCAGCAACACCTGGTCATCACACTACCAGCAACACCTGGTCATCACACTACCACAACACCTGGTCATCACACTACCAGCAACACCTGGTCATCACACTACCAGCAACACCTGGTCATCACACTACCAGCAACACCTGGTCATCACACTACCAGCAACACCTGGTCATCACACTACCTGCAACACCTGGTCATCACACTACCAGCAACACCTGGTCATCACACTACCTGCAACACCTGTCATCACACTACAGCAACACCTGGTCATCACACTACCAGCAACACCTGGTCATCACACTACCAGCAACACCTGGTCATCACACTACCAGCAACACCTGGTCATCACACTACCAGCAACACCTGGTCATCACACTACCAAACACCTGGTCATCACACTACCAGCAACACCTGTCATCACACTACCAGCAACACCGTCATCACACTACCAGCAACACCTGGTCATCACACTACCAGCAACACCTGGTCATCACACTACCAGCAACACCTGGTCATCACACTACCTGCAACACCTGGTCATCACACTACCTGCAACACCTGAGTATCACACTACCAGCAACACCTGGTCATCACACTACCTGCAACACCTGGTATCACACTACCAGCAACACCTGGTCATCACACTACCAGCAACACCTGGTATCACACTACAGCAACCTGGTCATCACACTACCAGCAACACACTGGTCATCACAACCAGCAACACCTGGTATCACACTACCAGCAACACCTGGTCATCACACTACCAGCAACACCTGGTCATCACACTACCAGCAACACCTGAGTATCACACTACCTGCAACACCTGGTCATCACACTACCTGCAACACCTGAGTCACACTACAGCAACACCTGGTATCACACTACCAGCAACACCTGGTCATCACACTACCAGCAACACCTGGTCATCACACTACCAGCAACACCTGGTCATCACACTACCAGCAACACCTGGTCATCACACTACCAGCAACACCTGGTCATCACACTACCAGCAACACCTGGTCATCACACTACCAGCAACACCTGGTATCACACTACCAGCAACACCTGGTCATCACACTACCAGCAACACTGGTCATCACACTACCAGCAACACCTGGTCATCACACTACCAGCAACACCTGGTCATCACACTACAGCAACACCTGGTCATCACACTACCAGCAACACCTGGTCATCACACTACCAGCAACACCTGGTCATCACACTACCTGCAACACCTGGTCATCACACTACCAGCAACACCTGGTCATCACACTACCAGCAACACCTGGTCATCACACTACCAGCAACACCTGGTCATCACACTACCAGCAACACCTGGTCATCACACTACCTGCAACACCTGGTCATCACACTACCAGCAACACCTGGTCATCACACTACCAGCAACACCTGGTCATCACACTACCAGCAACACCTGGTCATCACACTACCAGCAACACCTGGTCATCACACTACCAGCAACACCTGGTCATCACACTACCAGCAACACCTGGTCACACACTACCAGCAACACCTGGTCATCACACTACCAGCAACACCTGGTCATCACACTACCAGCAACACCTGGTCATCACACTACCAGCAACACCTGGTCATCACACTACCAGCAACACCTGGTCACACACTACCAGCAACACCTGGTCATCACACTACCAGCAACACCTGGTCATCACACTACCAGCAACACCTGGTCATCACACTACCAGCAACACCTGGTCATCACACTACCAGCAACACCTGGTCATCACACTACCAGCAACACCTGGTCATCACACTACCAGCAACACCTGGTCATCACACTACCAGCAACACCTGGTCATCACACTACCAGCAACACTGGTCATCACACTACCAGCAACACAACCTGGTCATCACACTACCAGCAACACCTGGTCATCACACTACCAGCAACACCTGGTCATCACACTACCAGCAACACCTGGTCATCACACTACCAGCAACACCTGGTCATCACACTACCAGCAACACTGGTATCACACTACCGCAACACCTGGTCATCACACTACCAGCAACACCTGGTCATCACACTACCAGCAACACCTGGTCATCACACTACCTGCAACACCTGGTCATCACACTACCTGCAACACCTGGTCATCACACTACCAGCAACACCTGGTCATCACACTACCAGCAACACCTGGTATCACACTACCAGCAACACCTGGTCATCACACTACCAGCAACACCTGGTCATCACACTACCAGCAACACCTGTCATCACACTACAGCACACCCTGGTCATCACACTACCTGCAACACCTGGTCATCACACTACCTGCAACACCTGGTCATCACACTACCAGCAACACCTGGTCATCACACTACCAGCAACACCTGAGTATCACACTACCTGCAACACCTGGTCATCACACTACCTGCAACACCTGAGTATCACACTACCAGCAACACCTGGTCATCACACTACCTGCAACACCTGAGTATCACACTACCAGCAACACCTGAGTATCACACTACCAGCAACACCTGGTCATCACACTACCAGCAACACCTGGTCATCACACTACCTGCAACACCTGGTCATCACACTACCAGCAACACCTGGTCATCACACTACCAGCAACACCTGGTCATCACACTACCAGCAACACCTGGTCATCACACTACCAGCAACACCTGTCATCACACTACCAGCAACACCTGGTCATCACACTACCAGCAACACCTGAGTATCACACTACCAGCAACACCTGAGTATCACACTACCTGCAACACCTGGTCATCACACTACCTGCAACACCTGACCTGAGTATCACACTACCAGCAACACCTGGTCATCACACTACCTGCAACACCTGGTATCACACTACCAGCAACACCTGGTCATCACACTACCAGCAACACCTGAGTATCACACTACCAGCAACACCTGAGTATCACACTACCAGCAACACCTGGTCATCACACTACCAGCAACACCTGAGTATCACACTACCAGCAACACCTGGTCATCACACTCCAGCAACACCTGGTCATCACACTACCAGCAACACCTGGTATCACACTACCTGCAACACCTGGTCATCACACTACCTGCAACACCTGGTATCACACTACCAGCAACACCTGGTATCACACTACCAGCAACACCTGGTCATCACACTACCTGCAACACCTGGTCATCACACTACCTGCAACACCTGGTCATCACACTACCAGCAACACCTGGTCATCACACTACCAGCAACACCTGGTCATCACACTACCAGCAACACCTGGTCATCACACTACCTGCAACACCTGGTCATCACACTACCAGCAACACCTGGTCATCACACTACCAGCAACACCTGGTCATCACACTACCTGCAACACCTGGTCATCACACTACCTGCAACACCTGGTCATCACACTACCAGCAACACCTGGTCATCACACTACCTGCAACACCTGGTCATCACACTACCAGCAACACCTGGTCATCACACTACCTGCAACACCTGGTCATCACACTACCAGCAACACCTGGTCATCACACTACCAGCAACACTGGTATCACACTACCAGCAACACCTGGTCATCACACTACCAGCAACACTGGTCATCACACTACCTGCAACACCTGGTCATCACACTACCAGCAACACCTGGTCATCACACTACCTGCAACACCTGGTATCACACTACCAGCAACACCTGGTCATCACACTACAGCAACACCTGGTCATCACACTACCAGCAACACCTGGTCATCACACTACCAGCAACACCTGGTCATCACACTACCAGCAACACCTGGTCATCACACTACCAGCAACACCTGGTCATCACACTACCAGCAAACCTGGTCATCACACTACCAGCAACACCTGGTCATCACACTACCAGCAACACTGGTCATCACACTACCAGCAACACCTGGTCATCACACTACAGCAACACCTGGTCATCACACTACCAGCAACACCTGGTCATCACACTACCAGCAACACCTGGTCATCACACTACCAGCAACACCTGGTCATCACACTACCAGCAACACCTGGTCATCACACTACCAGCAACACCTGGTCATCACACTACCAGCAACACCTGGTCATCACACTACCAGCAACACCTGGTCATCACACTACCAGCAACACCTGGTCATCACACTACCAGCAACACCTGGTCATCACACTACCAGCAACACCTGGTCATCACACTACCAGCAACACCTGGTCATCACACTACCAGCAACACCTGGTCATCACACTACCAGCAACACCTGGTCATCACACTACCAGCAACACCTGGTCATCACACTACCAGCAACACC
Organism: Procambarus virginalis; assembly: GCA_020271785.1. NCBI lineage: Eukaryota > Metazoa > Arthropoda > Malacostraca > Decapoda > Cambaridae > Procambarus > Procambarus virginalis. The sequence goes on from WNGS01157735.1 coordinate 29,776, forward strand.
TGGTCATCACACTACCAGCAACACCTGGTCATCACACTACAGCAACACCTGGTCATCACACTACCAGCAACACCTGGTCATACACTACCAGCAACACCTGGTCATCACACTACCTGCAACACCTGGTCATCACACTACCAGAAAACCTGGTCATCACACTACCAGCAACACCTGGTCATCACACTACCTGCAACACCTGGTCATCACACTACCAGCAACACCTGGTCATCACACTACCTGCAACACCTGGTCATCACACTACCAGCAACACCTGGTCATCACACTACCAGCAACACCTGGTCATCACACTACCAGCAACACCTGGTCATCACACTACCAGCAACACCTGGTCATCACACTACCAGCAACACCTGGTCATCACACTACCAGCAACACCTGGTCATCACACTACCAGCAACACCTGGTCATCACACTACCAGCAACACCTGGTCATCACACTACCAGCAACACCTGGTCATCACACTACCAGCAACACCTGGTCATCACACTACCAGCAACACCTGGTCATCACACTACCAGCAACACCTGGTCATCACACTACCAGCAACACCTGGTCATCACACTACCAGCAACACCTGGTCATCACACTACCAGCAACACCTGGTCATCACACTACCAGCAACACCTGGTCATCACACTACCAGCAACACCTGGTCATCACACTACCAGCAACACCTGGTCATCACATACCTGCAACACCTGGTCATCACACTACCAGCAACACCTGGTCATCACACTACCAGCAACCTGGTCATCACACTACCAGCAACACCTGGTCATCACACTACCAGCAACACCTGGTCATCACACTACCTGCAACACCTGGTCATCACACTACCTGCAACACCTGGTCATCACACTACCAGCAACACCTGGTCATCACACTACCAGCAACACCTGGTCATCACACTACCTGCAACACCTGGTCATCACACTACCAGCAACACCTGGTCATCACACTACCAGCAACACCTGGTCATCACACTACCTGCAACACCTGGTCATCACACTACCAGCAACACCTGGTCATCACACTACCAGCAACACCTGGTCATCACACTACCTGCAACACCTGGTCATCACATACCAGCAACACCTGGTCATCACACTACCTGCAACACCTGGTCATCACACTACCAGCAACACCTGGTCATCACACTACCAGCAACACCTGGTCATCACACTACCAGCAACACCTGGTCATCACACTACCAGCAACACCTGGTCATCACACTACCACAACACCTGGTCATCACACTACCAGCAACACCTGGTCATCACACTACCAGCAACACCTGGTCATCACACTACCTGCAACACCTGGTCATCACACTACCAGCAACACCTGGTCATCACACTACCAGCAACACCTGGTCATCACACTACCAGCAACACCTGGTCATCACACTACCAGCAACACCTGGTCATCACACTACCTGCAAACCTGGTCATCACACTACCTGCAACACCTGGTCATCACACTACCAGCAACACCTGGTCATCACACTACCAGCAACACCTGGTCATCACACTACCAGCAACACCTGGTCATCACACTACCAGCAAACACTGGTCATCACACTACCAGCAACACCTGGTCATCACACTACCAGCAACACCTGGTCATCACACTACCAGCAACACCTGGTCATCACACTACCAGCAACACCTGGTCATCACACTACCAGCAACACCTGGTCATCACACTACCAGCAACACCTGGTCATCACACTACCAGCAACACCTGGTCATCACACTACCAGCAACACCTGGTCATCACACTACCAGCAACACCTGGTCATCACACTACCAGCAACACCTGGTCATCACACTACCAGCAACCCTGGTCATCACACTACCACCCAACACCTGGTCATCACACTACCAGCAACACCTGGTCATCACACTACCAGCAACACCTGGTCATCACACTATGCAACACCTGGTCCACACTACCAGCAACACCTGGTCATCACACTACCAACAACACCTGGTCATCACACTACCAGCAACACCTGGTCATCACACTACCAGCAACACCTGGTCATCACACTACCAGCAACACCTGGTCATCACACTACCAACAACACCTGGTCATCACACTACCTGCAACACCTGGTCATCACACTACCAGCAACACCTAGTCATCACACTACATGCAACACCTGGTCATCACACTACCAGCAACACCTGGTCATCACACTACCTGCAACACCTGGTCATGACACTACCAGCAACACCTTGTCACCACACTACCAACAACACCTGGTCATCACACTACCAGCAACACCTGGTCACCACACTACCAGCAACACCTGGTCATCACACTACCTGCAACACCTGGTCGTCACACTACCAGCAACACCTGGTCATCACACTACCAGCAACACCTGGTCATCACACTACCAGCAACCACTGGTCATCACACTACCAGCAACACCTGGTCATCACACTACCTGCAACACCTGGTCATCACACTACCTGCAACACCTGGTCATCACACTACCAGCAACACCTGGTCATCACACTACCAGCAACACCTGGTCACCACACTACCAGCAACACCTGGTCACCACACTACCAGCAACCCTGGTCATCACACTACCACCAACACCTGGTCATCACACTACCAGCAACACCTGGTCACCACACTACCANACGAGTGTGCAGGAGCACTTTGCTTACCACTCTCCATAGTGTATAGTAAGTCACTGGAAACGGGGGACCTACCAGAAATATGGAAGACTGCTAATGTAGTACCCATATACAAAAAGGGTGACAGACAAGAGGCATGAACTACAGGCCAGTGTCCTTAACTTGTATCCATGCAAGGGATGGAGAAGATGTGAGAAAAACCTAGTAACACATTGGAGAGAAGAGACTTCGTGACAACCCATCAACATGGGTTCAGGGAGGGTAAATCTTGCCTTACAGGCTTGATAGAATTCTACGATCAGGTGACAAGAATTAAGCAAGAAAGAGAAGGGTGGCGGACTGCATTTTTTGGACTGTCGCAAAGCCTTGACACAGTACCCCATAAAAGGTGATGCATAAGCTGGAGAAACAGGCAGGAGTAACAGATGGGGCGCTCCAGTGGATAAGGGAGTACTAAGCAATAGGAAGCAGAGAGTTACAGTGAGGGGTGAGACCTCAGACTGGCGTGAAGTCACAGTGGAGTCCCACAGGGCTCTGTACTTGGACCTATCCTGTTTCTGATATACGTAAATGATCTTCCAGAGGGTATAGACTCATTCCTCTCAATGTTTGCTGACGACGCCAAAATTATGAGAAGGATTAAGACAGAGGAGGACAGCTTGAGACTTCAAGAAGACCTGGACAAGCTGCAGGAATGGTCGAACAAATGGCTGTTAGAGTTAACCCAAGCAAATGTAATGTAATGAAGATAGGGGTAGGAAGCAGGAGACCAGATACAAGGTATCATTTGGGAGATGAAATACTTCAAGAGTCAGAGAGAGAGAAAGACCTGGGGGTTGATATCACGCCAGACCTGTCCCCTGAAGCTCATATCAAGAGGATAACATCAGCAGCATATGCCAGGTTGGCTAACATAAGAACGGCCTTTAGAAACTTGTGTAAGGAATCTTTCAGAACATTATATACCACATATGTCAGACCAATCCTGGAGTATGCGGCTCCAGCATGGAGTCCCTATCTAGTCAAGCATAAGACTAAACTGGAAAAGGTTCAAAGGTTTGCCACCAGACTAGTACCCGAGCTGAGAGGTATGAGCTACGAGGAGCGACTGCAGGAATTAAACTCACTTCGTTGGAAGACAGAAGAGTTAGGGGGGACATGATCACCACATTCAAGATTCTCAGGGGAATCGACAGGGTTGATAAAGACAGGCTGTTTAACACAAGGGGCACACGCACTAGGGGACACAGGTGGAAGCTGAGTGCCCAAATGAGCCACAGAGATATTAGAAAGAACTTTTTTAGTGTCAGAGTGGTTGACAAATGGGATGCATTAGGAAGCGATGTGGTGGAGGCTGACTTCATACACAGTTTCAAGTGTAGATATGATAGAGCCCATTAGGCTCAGGAAACTGTACACCTGTTGATTGACAGTTGAGAGGCGGGTCCAAAGAGCCAGAGCTCAACACCCGCAAGCACAACTAGGTGAGTACAACTAGGTGAGTACACTACCTGCAACACCTGGTCATCACACTACCTGCAACACCTGGTCATCACACTACCAGCAACACCTGGTCATCACACTACCTGCAACACCTGGTCATCACACTACCAGCAACACCTGGTCATCACACTACCTGCAACACCTGGTCATCACACTACCAGCAACACCTGGTCATCACACTACCAGCAACACCTGGTCATCACACTACCAGCAACACCTGGTCATCACACTACCACCAACACATGGTCATCACACTACCAGCAACAACTGGTCATCACACTACCAGCAAAACCTGGTCATCACACTACCAGCAACACCTGGTCATCACACTCCTGCAACACCTGGTCACCACACTACCACCAACACCTGGTCATCACAGTACCACCAACACCTGGTCATCACACTACCAGCAACACCTGGTCACCACACTACCAGCAACACCTGGTCATCACACTACCAGCAGCACCTGGTCATCACACTACCAGCAACACCTGGTCATCACACTACCAGCAACACCTGGTCATCACACTACCAGCAACACCTGGTCACCACACTACCAGCAACACCTGGTCATCACACTACCAGCAACACCTGGTCATCACACTACCAGCAACACCTGGTCATCACACTACCAGCAACACCTGGTCACCACACTACCAGCAACACCTGGTCATCACACTACCAGCAACACCTGGTCACCACACTACTAGCAACACCTGGTCATCACACTACCAGCAACACCTGGTCATCACACTACCTGCAACACCTGGTCATCACACTACCAGCAACACCTGAGTATCACACTACCAGCAACACCTGAGTATCACACTACCAGCAACACCTGGTCATCACACTACCAGCAACACTGGTCATCACACTACCAGCAACACCTGGTCATCACACTACCAGCAACACCTGGTCATCACACTACCAGCAACACCTGAGTATCACACTACCTGCAACACCTGGTCATCACACTACCTGCAACACCTGAGTATCACACTACCAGCAACACCTGTTCATCACACTACCTGCAACACCTGGTCATCACACTACCAGCAACACCTGAGTATCACACTACCAGCAACACCTGGTCATCACACTACCAGCAACACCTGGTCATCACACTACCAGCAACACCTGGTCATCACACTACCAGCAACACCTGGTCATCACACTACCAGCAACACCTGGTCATCACACTACAGCAACACCTGGTCATCACACTACCTGCAACACCTGGTCATCACACTACCAGCAACACCTGGTCATCACACTACCTGCAACACCTGGTCATCACACTACCAGCAACACCTGGTCATCACACTACCTGCAACACCTGGTCACCACACTACCAGCAACACCTGGTCATCACACTACCAGCAACACCTGGTCATCACACTACCTGCAACACCTGGTCATCACACTACCTGCAACACCTGGTCATCACACTACCAGCAACACCTGTTCATCACACTACCTGCAACACCTGAGTATCACACTACCAGCAACACCTGGTCATCACACTACCAGCAACACCTGAGTATCACACTACCAGCAACACCTGAGTATCACACTACCTGCAACACCTGGTCATCACACTACTGCACAACACCTGAGTATCACACTACCAGCAACACCTGGTCATCACACTACCTGCAACACCTGAGTATCACACTACCAGCAACACCTGGTCATCACACTACCAGCAACACCTGAGTATCACACTACCAGCAACACCTGGTCATCACACTACCAGCAACACCTGGTCATCA